>BLSH010272881.1:131529-142466 GCA_018402905.1 Glandirana rugosa | reverse complement strand
GTAACCATGGCGGCCATTTTGAAGTTGGCCATTTTGAATCCAACTTTTGTTTTTCAATAGGAAGAGGGTCATGTGACACATCAAACTTATTGGGAATTTCACAAGAAAAACAATGGTGTGCTTGGTTTTAACGTAACTTCATTCTTTCATGAGTTATTTACAAGTTTCTGACCACTTCTAAAATGTGTTCAATGTGCTGCCCATTGTGTTGGATTGTCAATGCAACCCTCTTCTCCCACTCTTCACACACTCATAGCAACACCGCAGGAGAAATGCTAGCACAGGCTTCCAATATCCGTAGTTTCAGGTGCTGCACATCTCGTATCTTCACAGCATATGTTTTTTTTATGGTTTTTATGGTCAGTAAAAACCAATACTGGGTGAGCTGCTCCTTCCAGGAGGTACCGCCATTCCTCCAAAGCCGACTTGATGGCCAGCAATTCCCTATCACCGACATCATAGTTCCAGCAAGATGGTGCACCACCACATTATGGGTGTCAGGTCCGAGCATTCCTAGATGAACAGTTTCCTGGAAAGTGGATTGGACGTCCTGGGCCAGTTGAATGGCCCCCAAGGTCTCCAGATCTGACCCCCTTAGACTTTTATCTTTGGGGTCATCTGAAGGCAATTGTCTATGCTGTGAACATACGAGATGTGCAGCACCTGAAACTACGGATACTGGAAGCCTGTGCTAGCATTTCTCGGTGTTGCTATCAGTGTGTGAAGAGTGGGAGAAGAGGGTTGCATTGACAATCCAACACAATGGGCAGCACATTGAACACATTTTATAAGTGGTCAGAAACTTGTAAATAACTCATGAAAGAATAAAGTTACGTTAAAACCAAGCACACCATTGTTTTTCTTGTGAAATTCCCAATAAGTCTGATGTCTCACATGACCCTCTTCCTATTGAAAAAACAAAAGTTGGATTCAAAATGGCCGACTTCAAAATGGCCGCCATGGTCCCCACCCATCTTGAAAAGTTTCCCCCCTCACATATACTAATGTGCCACAAACAGGAAGTTAATATGACCAACCATTCCCATTTTATTAAGGTGTATCCATATAAATGGCCCACCCTGTACATTGTACATTCACATCAGTCCCTACCCTCAAGAAGCTTACAGTCTAAGGTCCCTAACTCACATTCATACACACACATACTAATAATTCACTCTTTATTGAATCCAAATGATGTATATGTCTTTTGTCATTTGTAAATCCACTGCACCTCTAATCTGTAAACTGACTGTTTTTATTACACTGAGTGTGCCCTTACTCTATTGATTCCCTCAACTTTTAACACCTTTGGGTCTTTTTGATGACATTGTGCAAAATGTAAGTAAAGACAATAGGGAGAATTAATAAAAAGTGTCTGAAACAAACTTTGTCTCAACTTTTTCCACACTAGAGGGCTGCTAATCATTTTCCTGTTCTTTGAGTTGATTTTTTTTAGAACTTGTCTTAAGCACTTTTTATTAATTCCCCACAAGGTCTTTAATCCCTTTCTTATATGTTTTTCTTTTCTTTATTGTTTTTATTTATTTACTTTCATATATATATAGTCCATCCCACATGTCGTCAACCACAAGGACACTGTAGCAGACCCCAAACCTCAAATGGCTGGTAACAAAGGTATTCATCTTATAGATGCTGCTTATTAACCACTTCAGCCCCGGAAGGATTTCCAGCTTTAGGACCGGAGCCCTTTTTGGGATTCGGCACTGCGTCGCTTTAACTGAAAATTGCGCAGTCGTGCGACGTTGTACCCAAACGAAATTTGCGTCCTTTTTTTCCCACAAACAGAGCTTTCTTTTGGTGGTATTTGATGACCTCTGTGTCATTTCTGATCGCCGCTATAAACAAAAGAAGAGCGACAATTTTGCAAAAAAACCCAAATTTCTTACTTTTTGCTAAAATACAAATCCAAAAAAAAAATATAAAAAAACATTTTTTTTCACTGTTTTTGGCCGATTTATATTCTTCCTCATATTTGCGATAAAAAAATCGCAATCTGCGTTTATTGATTGGTTTGCGCAAAAGTGGTCACGTTTACGGATGATGAGAATTCATTTTTGGGGGTTTTTTTTTTTACTAGTAATGGCGGCGATCTGCGATTTTTAGCGGTACTGCAATATTTCAGCGGACATGTCGGACTATTTTGACACTTTTTTGGGACCATTGGCATTTATACAGCGATCAGTGCTATAAAAATGCACTGATTACTGTGTAAATGTCATTGGCAGTGAAGGGGTTAACCTGCAGGGGGCGCTCTAAGGGTTAACTATGTTCCCCGGGCGTGTTCTAACTGTAGGGGGACTGCACTATCTGGGGAAGGGAAGTGGTCACAGCCTTCGTATGCAGGAAGGCTGTGATCACAGCCCTTCCCCCTTCACACAGAGCGGAGGTCCGTGTTTACATACACGGACCTCCGTTCCTCCGCTCGGGGGGCCATCGCGGGTAGCCGGCAGCAATCGAAGCCGCCGCACCCGCTCCCTGGCCCTCCCCGAACACAGTGAGCGCGCGGGCCCGCCACCGGCGGCGCGCGCGCGCTCACTAAGCTCGATTCCCGCAGCCGCCGTCGTATCACGGCATTTTGCGGGAACAAGCCACTTTGCCACCGTCAATTGCCGACCAGCGGTCGGCAAGCAGTTAAAGACGTGAACTCAATTTTCTTACTTACTGTATATTACCATTAATTTGCAGGTGGCACATCCATGCGAGGGTAAATCAAAGAATGACCACTCTATAAATTTATCTATAACATTGAAAGCTAGAGAATTCCTAAAGTTAGGGGCTTTTTTTATATACTATCATTTGAACATTCTGGTAATATGTTGGATAACATTTTATCCTTCTTTAAAATTCCCTATAGTTTCATGATATTTTATATCATACAATTTAATAGAGAAATGAGTAAAAAACACCACATCCTGCTTTCCTTTAGAAGGCTTAACGCTATTTTTATATTTTTCAACAAATCACTCATCCCTATCTATATTCTTAAAGCTCTCGACCCCCCTATCTGATGTTAATTTATCAACCCCTTTTTTTAAAAAATCTTTTTTAAATGACTTCTGCTTGTTGGTAATATTCATCATACTTTTCAAAATTTCTACAATCCAGGTAAATTGACTTTTAGCTATATCTTTAAGCTGAGCAGGATGATTATTATTATTATACAGGATTTATATAGCGCCAACAATTTACGCAGCGCTGTCAGGATGATGACAACTTGTAGCAGGGATATAACTATTTCTATCTGTATATATTTTACAACCATGGTGAAAATCAAATTCTCTCAGCAGGAAATCTGCTTCCTCAATTTAAGTTTAAAAGAAGCCTTTGAATGTTTGATTGAAGGAATTGCTACCTAGATAGCAAGGATAATTTGCCACAAATTTGTTGAATTGTAAGTCTGTTAACTTGCTGCACATTTTCATTGGCAAGTTGTACATTTGCAGAGCACTTGAAGCACAAGTTCTAGTTGACACTTTTTTATTTGTAGTGTAGCACCCTGGTCCTAAACAGGGCTGCTAATAAATTTAGTTGTGCTAGGTGGTAACTAGCCTGGTAGTTGGATCCACTGATTTTTGCCCTAAGCCTGAGTCTGGTGTGTAGTTCCTCTCTTATGTCACTGGATGGCAGTTGACATTAGAATGATGGATCGCAGTGAATAAAGGTTATGAATAAATATGTTGTCCCAGCCAATCAGCAGGAGTTTCTTTTGGCTGCTGATCATGCTGGGATAGTCTATTTATTTGGGAGAAGTCAGGTGGCCAAGGTTTTTTGCCACCTAGGCGGCTTCCTGGGTGGACGTGTGTCACATGGCTCTGGGTTGCTAGGCCAGAAGCCTGAGGACTATCCAGGAATCCAAGTAGCAGCATTGAGTTAGGCTTCAAGCCGGAGGCCTAATCAAGTTGAGGAGGTGGTTCTGCCTGAGGGAGTACTGGATCGGGGCCAGTGGTAAAGAGAAGCAGTTACCACAAAGGGACAACCACTCCTGTTACCAGATGCTGGTGTAAAGAGGATGGAGGTCTGAAGAAGTACCAGAGCAGCCTTTTTCACTAGCCGGGGATGGTGAAGAAGTGGGAAAGCTTCAATAATCTCATCCAGGAACCCCGCAGGTGGCGTGGGTGTACTGTGAAGATAAGTACAGCGGGTGAGTCAGGGACCCAGTGGGATAGCATGGGTGAAGCTTGAGTGATCTACAGTGGGATACAGTGAGATGTGAGCCAAGATCTACAATGGGGGACGTGAGTTACGTGTGCAGATCTACAGTAAGGTATCGAGAGTGAGGTGTTGCGATAGGAGACAGCAGTTGCTATAAAAATACAGATTGCTGCATTCAGCTTAAAGGCCCCTTTTCTGTATTGCTGTCGGCCTACTTCTATATATGTCTGCAGAGTCTGCCCGTTTGCATATTGCATTTGCCTAAGAGTGTCCTAGCCCTAACCCTCTCTCCCCCAGGTCTTGTGACTGGCGCCCAATCATTCCACCTTGCACCACACCCACCATGCCTAGTAACCTGCACCCTGAGCAGGAATGTCAGCTGTCCCTGACTCTGGAGGTCGCCACTAGGTCTCTGGAGGTCGGGGACTTTGTTACAGTAGCAATTTTGCTTGCCAAGTCTCTAGCAAAGGCAAAGTTGCATTGGTGAGTCTACGGCAAGAGCTATGCAAGTCTACAGCATGAAAATTCAGCCACAGTGACCCCTGTGGTGGGAAGACTATTGCACAAGATAACTGAATCAGAACTTGCAGCAGACTCTGCAAAGAAAGTTTATCTGAAGTCATGCAATTGTGCAACAAACTTGTGAAGCCTGGCACGTCTAGCAATAGCTTAGCAAGTCATTTTCAGACTTGCAGCCCAATTGCTTACTATCTGGGTGCAATCTGTGTGAGGTGCAGACTGGCTCTGACACCACCAGCATTTTACTGAATTGGTTGGTGTTGAGGTTCTATACAGTATGTTTTAATTTTAATAAATTAAAGAATGTAAAATATGAACACTAACTGAATGACATAAAGTTTGCTAAGGCATTGTGTAACAAAACAACTTTAATCTGCAAATTTACTTTAAGATTTATAGTACCTGTATAGTACCTATAGCAGAGAGGCTTCCACCAACCAGCAGGATAAGCATAGACGTGTGCAGGGGGTGTGCATGGTGTGCCTGGGCACACCCTAATCACCCCCTTGTGCCAGGGCCACTGATAAGGCAGTACAGCCAGCCCTCCTGTACCAGGCCAGGGTCCTATCAGTTCACAATGGGGGCCCAGGCACTTGCTGAACAGGAGGACTGGCTGTACTGACTTATTGCAAACACTGATCGTCTTGTTCCTTTCTATTCAGCCCCGCCAGCTTCTACCATCTTCCTGCCTCCAGCTGCACTGCAGGAGGATCGGGAGGAAGGGGTTGGTAAATGTAATTTGCTGGCTCCTTTTCTGAATGAACACAGTGATCGGTACCAATGGCTTCTGTGTCCATTCATCACTGAAGTATAGTAAACTATGTTTACTATGCTTTGGTTTGTGAATGAATAGAAAGCCTGTACGTGTTTCCTATTCATTCACCTGTGCATCTGATTTTCAGTCTTAAATGTGAGAGATTAGGGGTCTGTTTAGGCCCCCCAAAAATATTACTTTTCTCTCTATAATTTCTGCCACGGCATAGCATTACAGATGTGGCATGTGCATACCCCTAACCACAGCCTCTGTTGCTCTATGTCTAAGCTTTGGGGCGCACACCCTAATGCAATAGGCTGCACACACCTATGAGGATAAGTATACAAGCAGGTCACTCTGGATGACACAGGGATTGAGTTCAAGCAGAAGCATAGTCTAGGAACAAGCCAAAGGTCAGTACGGATGGCAGCAGGAGTGAAAAGTGTGACATTTTGGCTGGAGGTCTGGCAAGCAGGAAGTGCAAAGGCATAAATAGGAAGATCATAGGAGGAGCAAATAGTTCAATGTTCACCAGAAACAAGGTTCAAGGCAAGATTGTCAAACAAATTTTCTAGGGAGCTGTCCAGTATCTCAGATGGGTCAGCAAGAAGAGCTACTGCCAGACACAGCAGCAGGTTCAGATCTATGTCCTGACAGAAGCCAGTAGTTGCTCATGTATGAAAGGAAGGAGTGTGTTTGCTTAGGACTAAGTTACTGAGAAACTGGTATAAGAAGTAAATGAAACAGAAGAATGAAAAAAAAGGTAAAGGGAGGAAGCAGATAAGTGTGAAAATAAGTGGTGGTCCACATTATGGGTGTCAGGTCTGAGCATTCCTAGATGAACAGTTTCCTGGAAAGTGAATTGGTCGTCGTGGGCCAGTTGAATGGCCCCCAAGGTCTCCCGATCTGACCCCCTTAGACTTTTATCTTTGGGGTCAGCTGAAGGCAATTGTCTATGCTGTGAAGATACGAGATGTGCAGCACCTGAAACTATGGATACTGGAAGCCTGTGCTAGCATTTCTCCTGCGGTGTTGCTATCAGTGTGTGAAGAGTGGGAGAAGAGGGTTGCATTGACAATCCAACACAATGGGCAGCACATTGAACACATTTTATAAGTGGTCAAAAACTTGTAAATAACTCATGAAAGAATACAGTTACGTTAAAACCAAGCACACCATTGTTTTTCTTGTGAACTTCCCAATAAGTTTGATGTGTCACATGACCCTCTTTCTATTGAAAAAACAAAAGTTGAACTCAAAAGGGCCAACTTCAAAATGGCCGCCATGGTCACCACCCATCTTGAAAAGTTTCCCCCCTCACATATACTAATGTGCCACAAACAGGAAGTTAAAATCACCAACCATTCCCATTTTATTAAGGTATATCCATATAAATGGCCCACCCTGTAGTTCAGGCACTGGTTCCAAATCTATAGAAATTTAGCATATTGGTAAGTACACAAACTGTATACCCTTACATGAGTTGTAGGTAAGCTCACTAAATGATTTAATGCTTAACCTTGTTTCTTAAATATCAAAGAAACAAATTACATTTTATTTTATTGTTCTGATATTGCAGTCTCCCTGGGATATAATAGTCTCTTTAATATAATATAATAATAATAGTCAATATATTATTTCCACAAGGGGCGCCCTGTGTTGTCTGTACTGATAATGGTTTATTTGAAATGTCTGACAAATTTTGTTTCACCAATCACCATACAGCAAGTATTGTTCAAGTGTGTCTCTCTCCATTACTAGATTATTTTCACATGGAGATATAATATTTTCTAATCCTTAAAAAAAAGAAAAACACAATATAACTTGCATTCCATTTTACTGTTCTGGCACTGTAGCTAAACCACAAAATATGTACATTTGAGTTAATTTTCTGTCAAACTTATGCTCTCCCCTGCATGCAAGTATTATTCATTGCAAAACCCATCTTTTATTTTGCTTTTGCTAGATCAGCATTAGGTTGGTTAGGTTAGTTTAGGGTTAAGTTAGTTTAGTTCAGGGTTAAGTTAGGCTGGCTAGGTTGGAATAACTTAGAGCCTCTTTTAGGTTTTTATTGCTGTCTGTGTCCCTCTTAGGGATATTTTCCATAATTTCCTGTCCTATCCTGTAGATTGGTGAAGGCTTAGAACTTCTGAAAATGTTTTTACCTCCTCCCCATTACTTGTAATGGTGTCACATGGTCCTCCAAATGTAAAAGATATGCGTCACTTCCAATGGCTAAATGTAATTTCTGGGGAACAAAAGGATAGGCGATTATGTACTGCTGGGAAGGGGGAGATGCAATGCAACCTGCATGATGCAAATAAAATAGGCAAAAGCTTTTGTAAAATTAACCTAGTACTTCATCTCTTTTATATTAGAACTGTGTTTCTGCAAAATCTGTGCTTTTACATAAAATGTTCACCCTATTCAGAAACTATGTTTTTCAGGTTGACATTCAGATACAATACTGTAAATAAGCTTTTTACATAGTGTGAGGGGATTAGTTCAGTGGGGATCACCTCTCCTGGGATAAACGCAGTTCACACAGCAGGTTTCATAAAACTCTTGCTAGCCAGGTATATTTAAAAGCTTGCATATCAAAACAAATAAAAACAAATCCTTGCCATCCAGCGCTAAACTAAACAATAGAGATTTCCTCACTATACGATGTAGCGCTGGTCCCCGACACCCACAAAACATAAGCAAATGCAAACCTTTTCTTTATAGTCCAAACGCCAAAATTAGCTCTCTTGGATTGATCCTTCTGAGTCCCAGGCCAGAGCAAAACTGTGCTCTCCTCCTGGTTCATTTAAGCCACACCTGGAGAGGGCTTTGGTGGACCAGATCATCTGGTCCGGAACCAGCCCTGCCACAGTGGATGGTAAAGTCCGGGCCAGATCCCACTCTAGTCCATTCCAAATGAATGCATATGAAGCGACAGATATTGTCTGTCTACAACTTTGCCTCGCATAAGGTCACATATCCCCCCTTCTGCTCAAGCAACTGTCCCAACCATACAGTGGACTCGGGAAAGGGCATCCGCGTTGTTCTGGAGCTTTCTCGCCCTATGTTTCACTGTAAACTTTAATGCTTGTAGTGTCAGAAACCACCTTGTCATCCGACTATTTTTTTCCCTGTTGTCACATATCCATCTGAGCGGGCCATGATCGATGACTAACTTAAATGGCCTACCTAACAAGTAGTATTTCAGGGCCTCTAAGGCCCGCTTGACAACCAAGCACTCCTTCTCCACAATGGCATATTTTCTCTCATGTCTGTTAAGCTTGCTGCTTAAGTAGATGCTCCTCACCATCTCTGATCTGGGATAGTACAGCACCTAGGCCCACCTCAGAGGCGTCCGTCTATATAACAAACTTCTTTGTGAAGTCCGGGGTTATGGACACAAAGGGCTTGCTTCAACCTCTGAAATATCTTCTCGGCTTCAGCATTCCATTTAACCATGACCGACCCTATACCTTTTGTCAGATCAGTCAGAGGGGCTGCAATGGTGGCAAAGTCGGGTATGAAATGCCTGTAATACCCCGTAATCCCCAGGAAGGCACAAACTTGTTTTTTATTTACCGGTTGGGGCCACTTTTTTTTTTTCAAATTCTTTATTGGTATACATTAATAAAGGCATTACATCCATCAGTTGAAGGCAATAAGATGTACAAAGATAAACAGAATATTCAATTCCACCAAAAATACCAATATTACGCCCGTAACCTAACCATTTAGGGCAACTTCAAATAACACCAGATCACACATGTAGAGATCCGTCCACCACAGACCCCCGGCTATCAGCTACGAGCCTTATGGGGTATGAGCAAACGGTCATCTCGATTTCCAAAGACTAGTACAATAGAATATAGGGAGTAAGATCAGAGAATCCAAGAATCAGGAGGAAGTGGAAAGAGGGGAAAAAAAAAAAAAAAAAAGGGGGAGGGAAGGGGGGTGGGGGAGTAAGAAAAGGGATAGGTAGGTGCAGGGGGGGGGGGAAGTGGTAGAGTGATACCTGCCCAAGATGGAGTGAGATCGCCACAATAGTGGCTAGGATAACATGATCAGGGGCCCCCATCTGCAGAGCACTCCCGCAGGAGAGCCTTACCCTCGTCCAAGTACACGAACACATTCCAGCATGCCCAAGTCTTAGTATAACTTTCCCTCCTGTCTTGGGAGGTGAGGACCAAGTCCTCCAGTTGATTAATGCTCCTGACTTTGTTCAGCCACATAGCAACAGATGGGGGATCGGGGCTTCGCCAACATAATGGTATGCAAGCCTTGGCGGCATTCAACAGGTGGCGCAGGACCGACTTCTTATAAGTCTTAAGTGGAATCTGGGAGCAGTGGATCAGAAAAAAGGCCGGATCGTCGGGGATAGGGAAATCAGTGAAGCGCTGGGAGATTCTCCTGAGCTCAGACCAAAAATTCTTAATTCTTGGACACTCCCAGAGAATATGGAGTAGGGTCCCTTGCTCCTCTCGGCATCTCCAGCAGCGATCTGAAACCGCAGGGGAATATTTATGTAAGATCAACGGGGTATAATACCAGCGGGTCAGGATCTTATAGTTACTTTCCTGTGTGCGGGTGCAAATGGAGGATTTAAAGGTAAGATGGATCATGTTCTGAATTTGAACAGGCGAGAAGGTCCTGTTGAGATCCCTTTCCCATTTGCGTAGACTGGGCAACACAAATTCTTCGGCAGGGGAGGTCAGAATCACATACATCTTGGACAGGGGGCGGGGGAGTGGGTCCTCCCCCATGCAGTAAGATTCGAACAGCGTAGTGTGACGGTTAAAGCATGCTGGGGGGCCCAGTGACTGAAGAAAATGGGATAGCTGCAATGCTTGCCACAGGGACAGCCCAAACCTTCCATTCGGACGCGTCAGCATCGGGACCGAAGGCCAGGCCCCCGAGATCAAGAAGTGAGAGGCTTGGAAACAGCCTCCCTCCAGCAGGCCACGAAAGGTTGCCAACTCAGTGCCTGGAGCAAGCGCAGGGTTACCCAGAATAGGGAATAAAGGTGAACAAGCTGACGAGAAGACCTCATTTTTGCAGACTAGTGAGCCAATGCGGAGCGTTGGGCCAATGGTAGGGTGAGATTTAAGAGGTGGGGAAGAATTTAGAGTGGGATGGTAACCGGGTTGCGAGGCGTAACCGAGTGATCAGACGTTTTTAATCCAGAAGAGCAGTCTAACAAGTGGAAATAAGGGATAAGACCCATTGGGACGCAAACGAGGTCCGTGACTCAACCCTTGGAAAGCACCGGACGACCTCCCTCCGACAAAGGTTCGGAGAGTGAAGAACTAGAGCCCCCGGACCGGAAGCCAGGGCTACGACTGCGCAGGCTTACCTTCCAAACCCGACAGGGACACCGTTCGTAACGTCGATAGGGTAAAAGAAGTCAGTGACCCGGGGGGTCGTACGAAATTGGCAGTGTGATGCGACAAGCTTAGAATGACGTACCCCCTCCTGGGTGAGGGGGCGGGGG
>BLSH010272881.1:108253-127484 GCA_018402905.1 Glandirana rugosa | reverse complement strand
AGTTTTACCTGAGCACCATCAAAGTCAATAGCTCCTGTCTCCCATGCTTTGCGCATTATTATCTCTTTATGTGCGTACCTGTGCAGGCGGCATATGACATCCCGTGGCCTGTTTGGATCAGTCGAGCGTGGGCCCAGTGCACGGTGCACCCGGTCGAATTCAAGGTCCCGTGGAGGGATGGAAGTAGTCAGTTGCTGGCAGATCGCCAGGACCGTGGGCTGCAGAGACTCCTGACCCGACGCCTCCGGGAGGCCCCGGAGCCGCAGATTATTACGACGGCTCCGGTCCTCGAGCTCCTCCAAATGGAGTTGTAGTGAAGAGACCAGGGCTGATTGGTCTGATTGAGCCCTCTCCAGGCGCAGCACCCGGCTCTCCAGAGATGCGAGCGAGGCCTCACCTCCCGTCACTCTGCCCTCCAGCCGCTGCACCTCAGAGCGTACCGCCTGCAGGTCCCTGCGGTGTGACTCCTCCAGCCGAAGGACCAGGGCCTCCATGTCGGCCCGGGTAGGCAGAGCCTGTAGCAGCGTCTGGAGTTCTGTGTCCCCTACCGACATTGCTGGTGTTGCTTGCGTGCCTGATGTGCCCATCGGGTGGGAGAGAAGATCCTCTGGGAAGCCCGCCAGTGAGTCCGCGGCACAGGATGAGGCGGGTGAGGAAGGGGGGGCCGCCATGTGTAGCGTCGGATGTGGGGCTCCACTCACCGCCGCCTCACAGGCCCGAGATGTGGCCGACCGGGTTCCGTGGAAATAGTGGCGGATCTCGGAACGGGGTGTATTCCTCAGCTGCTTGCCTGAATTCCTCCGCCTAGCAGGGCTCATGCCGAGAAGCCAAACGTGTGATATCTGCTGGAAAATAGGAGAGATGGCGGGAGCTCATGTAAAGCACTTCTTCACTCCGCCATTGCCAGACCACGCCCCCTGGGGCCACTTTTGAACTGCCTCAATCTTATTGGTCTGGGGCTTGACCAGTCCCCGACCAATAACATACCCAAGGTATTTGGCCTCCTCCAGGCCTATTGCACACTTTTGGGTTGGCTGTGAGATCTGCTTCCCTAAGGGAATCTACCACTGCTTGCACTTGGGGCAGATGCGATTCTCAATCTGGGCTGTGGATGACCACATCATCCAAATAGGCGACTGTGAAGGGGCAATGTGGCCTTAACGTTTTGTCCATCATACTCTGGACCGATGCTGGGGCCCCATGTAGACCAAACGGCATATGCTTGTACTGAAAGGAGCCCTCGGGAGTAGAAAAGGCCATTTTCTCCTTGGCTGATTCTGTTAGGGGAATCTGCCAGTAGACCTTAGTCAGGTCCAGGGTTGTTATGTATCGGGCCCCTCCCAACTTGTCCACATGTTCGTCAACTTGTGGTATCAGGTACGCATGAACTTAGACACGCTATTCAGCTTTCTAAAGTTATTACAGAACGTGATAGTGCCATCGGGCTTTGGGACCAGCAATATGGGGCTCGACCAGGCACTGTGGGATCACATCCAGCTCTAACATGTTCTGGATCTCCTTTGCCACTGTCTCGCGCTTAGCCTCAGGTATTCTATGAGGCTTCACATTTACGAAAACACCTGGCTCTGTGACTATGTCATGCTGAATCACTGTGGTCAGTCCAGGCAAAGGGGAGAAAAAGTCTCTATTTTTGGTCACAAACACTTTAATGTCCTGTTGCTGCGCCACTGGCAAGGTTTCCATTAGGGTACGTTAGGTGTTATTGGTACTCTGTTTTTTTGAGGAGTTGGTACGGCCATCCTTCCACGGTTTTAAGGAGTTAATATGATAGATTTGTTCTGTCCTCCTTTTCCCCAGCTGGTAAACTTTGTAGTTTACTTCCCCTGCTCTTTCCCTAATCTCAAATGTCAAAATGTCACTTTGCAAGGAATTTACTTTCAACAGTGGGGACCAGCACCAGTACTCTATCCCCGGGACTGAAAGTTCGGGTATGGCACCCCAATTATAAACCTTTCTCTGAGCCTCTTAGGCTCACTGCATATGTTCTCGTACCAAGAGCAGGACAGCTGTGATTCGATCCTGCATCAATGAGATATGCTCAATGACGCTTCTGTGAGGCGTGGTTTCTCCCTCCCATGTTTCCTTTGCAACATCTAGGAGTCCCCTGGGATGTTTACCATACAGGAGTTCAAATGGAGAATAACCAGTAGACGCCTGCAGAACCTCTTGTATGGCAAACATGAGGTACGGCAGCAAAAAGTCCCAATTTCTCCCATCTGTATGCACCACCTTTTTCAACATACTTTTGAGAGTCTTGTTAAATCTCTCCACAAGACTGTCAGTTTGGGTGTGTTAAACAGAGGTACAGAGATGGGAGATTTTGTACAACTTGTACAATTACTTGGTAACTCTGGACATAAACAGGGTGCCCTGATCCATCAAGATCACTTTAGGGGTCCCCACCCGACTAAACACCTAGACCAACTCTTTGGCGATAGTCTTAGCAGAGGTGTTCCGCAAGGGTATGGCTTCAGGATAGCGGGTCGCATAGTCTAGGATTACTAGGATGTGCTGGTGTCCCCGGGCAGATTTTACTACTGGTCCTACGAGATCCATGCCAATTCTTTCAAATGGCACTTCAATTATGGGAAGTGGAACAAGGGGACAACGAAAATGGGGCGACGGTGTCAACAGTTGACACTCAGGGCATGATTCACAGTATTCCCTGACATCTGCATACAACCTGGGCCAGAAGAATCTCTGGGTAATTCTCTCCCTGGTCTTCTCCATACCCAGATGTCCCCCCATTATATGACCATGGGCCAAGTCTAGCACCATCCTGCGAAAGGGTTTGGGAACCACGAGCTGTTCTACCTCGTCCTCCCCGCGTTTTACCACCTAATACAGCAAATTGTTTTTAAGAGCCATGTGAGGAAAAGACACCGCCCAGTTGTGTTCAACAGGCTCCCCATTCACTACTTTAATGTTTTCTCGGGCTCTAGTGAGTGTGACATCTCGTAGTTGTTCAGTACAAAAATCCTCTCAACTGACCTCTAAGTCAGGGGTCACATTCTGTTTACTCTCACTATTAGAGTCAGAGATGTTCTCTGGTTCTTTAACCTCGAGCTGGGAGCTATCTTCCAGTTCCTCTAGCTCCCCAGCCATTACACCAAAAGGAAGAGGGTCTCCTCCTTCCTCGCTCCTGCCAACAGTCTTCCCTTCCATTTGGCATAAAGGGTCTGGCGAGAGTTCCCGTGCTTCCCCAGCAGGGGGAGCTCTATCCTCCAGACTCCCTGTGCCTTCCCATAACCTCCAAAAATGGGGAAAGTATCTCGCCACTAAAGCTTCATGAAGCAGGGAAGGTAATACCCCCACTGTGTCACACTGCCCCAAGGGGTATCAACCTCAACCACCGCAAGTCTGGTAGTTTCTAGTGTCCCCATGGATGTAAATTATTATTATTATTATTATACACAATTTATATAGCGCCAACAGTTTACGCAGTGCTTTACAATGTAGAGGGGGGCAGTACAATTACAATACAGTTCAATACAGAAGGGACAGGAGGGCCCTGCTCATAGAGCTTACATTCTAAAGGGAGGGGGTGGTGGTACAAAAAGTAATAGCTGGAGGGGGTGGTGGTACAAAAAGTAATAGCTGCGGGGGATGGGTTGATGGGGTGGCTCAGGTACAGTTCTTAGGTGGGTGAGGGATAGGCTAAATGACCCCGATAGTGCTAGGGTGTAGTTTTTCAGGACTTATGCACTCACTTCTGACTACTAAGGTCACAACACTACCAGAATCAAGCAGTGCAGTGACCGGATTTCCATCAATAGAAATCACACAGATTTGCTTTTCCATGCCAGCCTAACATGATGCAGTACATGCAACCTGTGCAAAAAGAGAAAGGTGTCTATTCATATACATATAATCACATTGCATGGGTTCATCATTCAAAGGACAGGTAGCAGCAATATGGCCCAATGCGTGGTATTGGTAGCACTGTATGCAATCTATACCCAGACCTCTCTTGGGCCTCAAAGACCTACCTGGCTTCCTTGGCCAGTCTCCAGGTCTAGGGTCCATAGTCTCATTAGTCATTACAGCAGTCTTATCAATCTTCCTGATGCCCTTGAATGCTGGGACAGTCTTACCGCATCCGCTAGGGGCCTTTTCACCCCTAGGCACACCAGAGTGGGGCGCAGATAGGTTCAGCAAGTCCTCAGCTGCCATGTATCTCTCCACGAGGTCCACAAGTTGGCTAGCCATATTCGGGTTTCCCATGACTGACCCATTTCCTCAAAGCAGCAGGGAGCACTCGTAGATAGCGGTCCATGACCATGCACTCCACAATCTGAGGACCTGTCAAAGTCTCCGGCTGTAGCCATTTCCTGGTAAGGTGGACCAGGTCAAACATCTGCGAATGGGGTGACTTGTCCATGCGGTAAACCCACTAGTGCACCCGTTGAGCCTGGACGGCCATGGTGACACCCAGGCGTGTGAGTACCATCGCTTTTAAAGTTTCATAATCCTGGGCCTTGTCTGGTTCCAGATCAAAATAGGCCTTTTGGGGTTCTCCGGTCAGGAAAAAGGCTAATAGTCCCGCCCATTGGTCTTTTTTTCCAACCTTCCCGCACAGCGACCCTCTCAAAGGTGGTGAAGTAGGCTTCCACATTGTTGGCTGGTGTCAACTTTTGCAGGTAATAGCTGGCTTTGACTAACTTCTGTTCCACTGACGAAAGGACCCTTTTAACTCCAGCAGGGCCTCTGCAAACTGGCGATTCATCTCCTGCTGAGCTGCATTGGTCTGTGTGACCTGTTGGTTGGTTTCCTGCTGAGCCGCAGTGGCTTGTAGCAGGGACTTCAGCATTTCTTCCATCCTTTTGGAAACTGTCCGCCGAGTCCACCACATGTGAGGGGATTAGTTCAGTGGGGATCACCTCTCCTGGGATAAATTCAGCTCACACAGCAGGTGTCATAAAATTCTGGCTTGCAGCCAGGTTTATTTAAAAGTTTGCACATTAAAACGAATAAAAACAGAAAAGAAATCCTTGCCATCCGGTGCTAAACTAGACAGTACAGATTTCCTCACTATACGGTGTAGGGCTGGTCCCCGACACCCACAAAACACAAGCAAATGCAAAAATTTTCTTTATAGTACAAACACCAAAATTAGCTCTCTCAGACTGATCCTTCTGAGTTTCAGGCCAGAACAAAACTGTGCACTCTTCCCAGTTCATTTAAACCACACCTAGAGAGGGTTTTGGTGGACCAGAATGTCCGGTCCAGAATCAGCCCTGACACAGTGGCTGGTAAAGTCCGGGCCAGATCCCGCTCTAGTCCATTCCAAATGAACGCATATGAGGAGACAGATAGGGTCCGTCTACTACTCTGCCTTGTATAACGTCACAATAGTTACATTGGTCCAACTTGGACCAATGTAACTCTGCACATACTTTACCTTTGGGATCCTTCTAGAAGCAGGAAATCACTGGAGTAGACAGCGCTTTTCCAGTGATCTCCACTTGCTTCTGGGTCCCATGGGGTCTTTAATCCATTATAATTGTTGGTGAAGTGGGCCAGGCGCTACTTGCAGTTTAAATGTGGAAAATGTTGATTGCAATTTAAGTATAAACTGGTGCCCCCTAGTGGTGCCAGGAGGTTGGGAGGCTAAATGTGTACCTCATAGAACCAAATGATCATATATAACAAGGTAAAATATGAGCCAACAGGTTATCCTTAACTGTAAAAAGTGCTTGGTGCAATAAATAATAATTAATATTTGTGCATTTGCAAATAATAAAGCAAGTGATTGGTATTGAAATATGTGAACGCTTCCCTTATTCAGTCATCTTGTGTCTGTACATTAGTATAAATAATGGATTAGTGTGCATCCAGTGGCAATCTTTGTGTTATAGAAAATTGATTAGAATCAAGAAAGTGCCCTGTGTGCTAAGGTGTTAATATTTTCTGATTTTTATAGCAGCAATCTTCTAATTTTTTAAAACAACCTTATAAACAGTCCATATACAACGTATTATAAAGCATATATACAAAGTCCAAAAAGTGCACAGTGCAATGAGGTGTATTTGGATAACAGCAGTCTTTCAGTTATGAGCTTGTCCTTATATCAACCAATATACAGTGGTGAATCTTCAGGTGCTTCTATAGGTGCAAATCACACGTGCTCCCCTATGGGTACCCCACTCACCAAACGGCGTCACCCCTGCAGGGGTAAAACGCATGGACGCCTATCAGGCAGTGCCTAGGGTTTCCTGTGTTGCCAAATGGTAGTGTTTCCAGGATCCTCAGCCGTTGATGTCATCATCCGTGTACAGGGGGGAAGATATAAAAATGTCCTTAGTGTGATCCTTTTCAAACTTTTTTTCTTTATTTATTCAAGTAAAAAAAAATTTAAAAACATGTCACTCCAATCGAGTTTATAAAACGTCACTCCAATCGAGTTTAAAACACAACAGGTTATAAAGCATAAAATTCTGGTGGTCACTTTAAGGTTTCTACGTATGAATGGCCAATTGCGGCGTGTGTTCCACCGGCCAGGGGTCCGAAACCGTTGAACGCCTCAGAAGAAGTTGATGACGAAACGCGTAAGCCGGAGCCAGACTTGCGTCATACGTCACTTCAGGTTTCGGTCCCCTGGCCGGTGGAACGCACGCCGCAATTGCAGGAAGCGTGTTTGACTTTTTGTTATATATGATCATTTGGTTCTATGAGGTACACATTTAGCCTCCCAACCTCCTGGCACCACTAAGGGGCACCAGTTTATACTTAAATTGCAATCAACATTTTCCACATTTAAACTGCAAGTAGCGCCTGGCCCACTTCACCAATAATTATCTATCCACTCTTTGGCCATATTAGGGTAAAGAATTCACTGGGCGGCAGCAAGCTTATAGCTGTCTATCCTAAGCACAGTACCTACCCCCTCTTTAATCCATTATAAGCCAACCTAGGTCTTTCACAGGGATTTTGGAGAGGGCTGTAGCAGGGGTATGGGGTGGCGGAAGGTATGGAAGGTAGTGTGCAGTAGCAAAAGGACTGTTCCCTGATGATTCCCAGTTTGACAACAGTAAAATAAATGGGTGATGAGTAGGTAGCAGGCACATCTGACTGTATTTTGCTCAAATTAGAGTTTCCTTTATTGTGCAATATATCAGAAATGGCATTACATGTTTACATGATGCTTTTCACCAACATGGCTTCATCCAACGGGTTGCATGCACGAGTGGGTGGTTTGCAGATGAGCTGCAGAACCAGGGTAGAGGTGGGCTGGGCCCACTGGAGGCAGAAGTTTCCTTTTTACGGGTGTGTGTGTGTGTGTGTCTTACTCTATTTGCCAGGAATGCTCAATATCTTCATTAATATTCATCATATTTTAATCTTCAAAGTCTAAGAGGAATTGTAGTCTTACTATGATTTATTTCATGAAAAGATAATTTGGGTATGTCTTCTGTAATATTTGAGAAAATTAATAATTTGCCTTTTGAAGTTCATTTTATTATATTTGAGTCTTCCGAGAACAAGAGGACTTTTTATCTTCCCATGATGTATTTTTTGAATGAGCAACTCCTTTCTGTTCTTTAATATCTTGATAGAATTAAAGGGGAATTCCAAGCAGATATTAAAAAAAACATGAATGTAGTTATATATCCATTAAAGTAGTTAATATTTAAAGTATTTAAAATTTCTTAACAATTGGCAAATTAACTTTAAACCAAGCTTACTCGCCTCTGTAGCTGCAGGCACAGAGGGGCAATTAATCCTTCAAATTTGATGCAGGGAAGTTTTATTTTCAGAAGCTCACCTTACCCTTCTCCCCCTGTAGGCAATGACTTGGTAGCCTTCCAGTTTTCTAATATCTTATGTAATCACAGAATAGGTGAATAGGAGGAGGTTGAGAGCAGAGTGCTAAAATCTGATATGAACAATGTTACTGCTTTTATTTGTAAAATTTGAGGATTAATTGCTCCACAGTTCCTGAAACTACAGAGGTCAGTGGAGACTTGCTTTAATGTTTATTTAAAGCTTGATAAGAACATGCCAGTGCTCAGAATGTCTATACTGTAAGTTCAGAAATTAAATTAAATGATTTGTAGCAGCACATACTGAGAGAACAAAGGAAGGAGGGCCCCTACTAAGAGCGAATCAAGCTATGCTGCATTGCAAATGTGCTGACAGATAGCATGCTAAATGAAGGAGAGAGCAGAATGAGTAGGGGAATCACAATTTCCCTGTGCTGCTCCTTTGTTGTCCAATCAGTAGAGAGTGAGTATGCTCATAAGCAAGCAGTGCCATTTGGCCAGCGTGCTTAAATCACAAATGCAGATGCACAGAATAACTTTGGCAGATAAAACAGTTCCCATCCCAATGGTCTTGATGCTGTCGTAATTTGGTAGAATTAATGCAATGAAAATGGATGTTTACCTAAATTTCTATATGTGCTGCACAAGTACCTATTCTCCCAAAAGCCTATCTATATGAATTACAACATCTGGTTACTAGGTTTTTCTGGTGTAACACTCGCCCTAGGATAAACCAATCCATTTTGACCATGCAAAAGAAAAAAGCGGGAACAAGAATTCTTCTTTCTATACCATAAAGCTGTATTACTAGCTCACATTTTAGACTGTTCTACCAGAAACAACACAAAAAATGGGTCACTATTGAGACTTAACTCTCCCCTATAGATCACCGTGCTTTAGTACTTTAGTATGGGTGGGAGCATCGGTGAGATTGGAATTTAGAAACTTTTCCCCCTTATTAGAGGCCTCAGTAATAAGCTAGAAAAAATAATTGGACATTTACGCACTTCCGACTAGTCCTGACCCTCTCACTCCCCTGCTAAATAACCCTGACTTTCCACCTGGGGTCTCCTCACTAGGACTGGGAGAATGGGACAGAACATTTTGGCCACAGCTTTGGCATATTTTAACTTCTGGGAGCATTGTTTCTGCAGATACCCTCCATTTCCTTTGCCATTGAAAGGATCCTTTTAATTTATTCACAGACAACTATCTAGTTTCTATATTGCATTGTCTCTTAAATTGCATCCTCACCACCCGCTGACAGCATTTTAATTCCTTTGTACCCAGTCCCAACTGCCCACACATACAGTCTCCATAGTTTAGCATTGATCATGTAGTTTCATGGCATCATTTGTTGGTCTGTATGCATGGCCAATAATAAAGTGGATCCTCACATTCCAATGTCAGAAGATTCTGTCCATGTTCAATCATGCATGGAAATGCATGTGTTAATGCATAACCTCTGTTTGTAGTATAAGACCTGATATTTTCTCTGAAGAAACTACACATCCCACAATCCCTGGATCTCTTAATCTAGCAATGATGCAGATGAGAGCCTAATAGTTATTAGATTAGATACAGAATCAAACAAGCAGAGCAGTTAACAGGGCTCTCAACATGCTGGAATAGATGTGTTTAATCACATTAGCACTTTCGCATTTGTGATGCAGCACAGAGGAAATGGCTAGACATACACTGGATGCTGTGTCTTGGCACAAGGGGATGCTTGTCCTTCTGCCGAATAGGGACAGGCTAGCGACAGCAATACATGGACATAGGGGAATTGATTGGTCATGATGACACTACAAACTGCAAACACAACATGTGAGTCCGTCATTAAAGGGTAAGGCAAAGAAACGATATAGGGACAATAACTATACTAGTTCTGATAAAATAACTACACTAATTTGTGGTTAAAAAAAACAAACATGTTATACTTACCTGCTCTGTGTAATGGTTTTGTAATGATAAAATAAGTTTGTTTAAAGCATAGGGGAATTGATTGGTCATGACACTACAAACTGCAACCACAACATCTGAGTCCATCATTACAGGGTAAGGCAAACAAACGATATAGGGAAAATAACTACACTAGTTCTGATAAAATAACTAGACTAATTTGTGATTTAAAAAAAAACAAACGTTATACTTACCTGCTCTGTGCAATGGTTTTGTAATAATAAAATAAGTTTGTTTAAAGCAGCATTAAAACCAATCACAAAAGAATAAGGCTTACCTGTAGGTGCCCTGCATATCTCCCAAACATGCACAGTTCAGGAGATATGCAGTGTTCTGCATGTGCCAACGTCATTTCGCCACATGCGCAGTGAAGAAAGGCCTCCGTGCCATTTCTCCACTGACACTGTGCCGTGACTGGCGGCGGAGTGATGTCACGCGACTCCGGCCAGTCACAGAGCCGGAGTCGCGACCCCAGAAGGAAAAGGGGCTGAAGATGGACGACTGCTGTGAACAAGGCTGCTTCTAAGCAAAAACATGTAAGCCATTTTTATGCTATTTGCTGTATCGTGATGGAATAAAAAGAAGATTGAACCGATATCCAGCAGTGCCGGCTCATTTTTTTCTCTATTGGACTGCTGTTGTTGTTGAATGCATGGAGGGCGTTCAGAGCCAGAGCACCTGGAGGGAAGTGAGTGAATTGGTAAACCTGCCATACACAGCAGAGCGGTATACACCTGTGAGCTGCATACTCCCTAAAGTAAGCAAACCTTTTTGCCTTTTGACCCTTTTTGCATTGTTAATCCTACTCTGAACCTGTTTAGTAAAGTTCAAGTTAAAGCTCCCCTCTGTCTAATCATTTGATTACTCTTACCCGTTATGGATGCAATTGCCTATTTAAGGAGTATAGTATCTCTTATTTGTTGAATACCTCCCTAATCATTTTCACAATTACTTTTGGCTTTAAATATTATGTGAGTAATTCATCTGCACCCTATTTTTAACAAAGAACACCTACTTGAAGTCTGGAAATAGCCTGGAACATGAGAAATGACAATAAGGTCAATTACCACCAGTAACACACCCAGATATGTTTACTTTTTTAAGGTAATGGTTATTTTAGGTCCAATAAGGTTTAATGATTGCAGTCATATTGTTAAATTAGAGAGTGGTATCCTTATCTTAAACCTTATATGAGCATTATGGTGTTAGCAGTGGGCTCCAAAAAAGAGATTTGCATTAAGGCCAGTTGGTTATTATTTGTATTTACATACTGTATATTTCACTTTGCTATTGATACAATTGGATTAAATGTTTTACAATTTATAGAGGAAAATAACATATTCCCTAGGCGGCTTACCCTGTACTTGATTTACCCACAACAGTTAACTTACTAAAGTAAAAAAAGGAACAAATGCCACACTTAGTGTCAACTACCAAAAAAGCGTCCAAGCTGCAAGCACGTGAGATATTAATCACCAAAAATATATATGTGTATAAAGTGCTGCATTACAAATCATTAGTAACATCAAAAATTATGAAACGTGCCAGTAAAAAAAGTCTATAACAGGTATATGTGAAATTCTTCTTATCACAAATCACAGGTGAAACACATCAGATTCCCTTCACCATAGAGGCTGACCACCAACAGGATGAGTGCTTGTCATAAGGCCAGAACCCCCTAATTAAAGGCAAGCCTGGCAAGCTTTGGGTATTTCCCCTTTAAATCCACATTCCAGTGTGCAATCTTGAAGTAGGGGCAGATACAGCCTTAGGATAACCTCCACTGGACATCCAGAACTCCCATAAAAGTATATGTAAGCAGAAAAACACTGGATAGTCTAAAACCTTTTAAAATCACTATTAATAAGAATACACTCACATGAGTACAATAAGATTGCACATATCACCAAATAGCATCTGGCTAGAAGACAATAGCATCCACTGTCGCTTCTGGTAAGACGCGATGACATGAACATGCTGCTTCATCCTATGCGTTTTGTCACAACAGGACTTCTTCTGGGACACATTAGCTTACTTAACTGACAACCACTGTAAGGATCTTGTAGAAAATACCCCCTTAATTATATACTTACTTTGTGCTTTACTGTGACTTAACTTAGAGTAATTCTTTAACAGTTGATTTTTAGCTGGACCCTCTCATAGTCTCATATGTGGCAATATTGTTATTATTGAAAGGTGATACGGAACGTGAGAACTAAAATTATAATTTTAGTCAGCTCGGCAGTACTTTCAGAATTTGTTTATGAATGTAATACATAAACATGCTGATAGTGTGTTCGGGAGTAATTCGTTTTAGGATTGTTCAATAATACACAAAATATACTTTAAGAAGACATGTATTGCTTATTAACAGGGATTATTAGGTTGTTAGGTGTTATTAGAGGGTGAAAAAACATATGTCCATAAACAATTCTATGAAAGTGGGTTTGTCTTTAATGATGACAAGCAATGGGTGGGCATTTGTTTATTGGTCTAATATTGTAAACATTACCTGGTCACATCCTGATAACATACTGTATTTAAGATACTTAACCCAGCAATAAATGGAGTGGTGCATCATGCTGTGTCTATGTGTGATTAATTTGCTCTGCTCCCAGAAGCTTGCGTGTGTGTCTGGACGTGGGGAATAGAAAGTGTGCCGGCACAGGTCAGTATTGTATAAATAATTAAAGGTGTTAATTATTGTTACAGATAGAAAGACTACAGATTCTATCAAGTGGTGTCAGAAGTGGGATACATGCCACAGCAGTGTGACAGATGCACCAACATGGACAAACACAACACCAAGTTAAATACCCACTACAGTGGGAACATAACAGACCACAATAGGGTTGCCCTGAAGGAAGTATCCCCATGCTCCCCCAGATGTCTACACAATTTCAAGATTCACCTATCCTCTCTTTAAATATAGAGGGGGTAGAGGTCGATACTCTAATTGTTATGGGGGCCACCCGGTCAAGCCTTAGTGAATCCTGTATTAAAGAGATCTTGGATATCATCTTGGAGCAGTATGATCCTTCTATGGGAATTTCAGGGATACTGCCCCCTTGTGAACCCTCTATGGGAATCAATGGGGTACTCACACCAACATTTGAAACACTGCCATTAAAAATCCTTAAGGATGGGAAAAAAATTATCATGCACTCTTTCAGAATCATTGCTGGTTGTCCAGTTAACTTGTTAGGCAGGGACTTGATGGGAATGCTTAAACCTGTTATTACATTTGACGAGGAAGGAGGGTTACCCATGGAGTCACATCTTTACTTACTAGCAAAAGAAAGTGTGGGCTAAAGAAAAAATGGATATTGGTTTTATTCCATGTACACCTTACAAAGCTAAGCTTAAGCCTAATACTAACCCTGTGTTTCTTAAGCAATATCCCCTGTCAAAAGAAAAGGTAGAAGCATTACACCATTAATTCAATCATTTCTAGACCAGGGTGTATTAACCCCAGCAATTTTCCCCTACAACACACCCATTAACCCTGTAAAAAAGCAGGATGGCTCTTACCGCTTTGTACAGGACTTAAGAGCCATCAACAACTTAGTGCAACCCATAGCACCTATAGTACCAGATGTACCATCATTGATGACCTCCATTCCGTGTGACATTACACGGTTACTGATTTAAGTAATGCCTATTTTTCCATCCCTGTTGATGAAGAGACACAACTACTACTGGCCTTTACATTTTTTGATCAACAGCAGTTGGCGCCCCGCTAGTTAACATGGCGGCGCATGCCCCAAGGCTTTGTTGATTCTCCAGCAGTATACTAACTAGCCCTCCAAGAATCCCTTAAAGGGTGGCAACCACAGTTTGATTCTGTTCTGCTCATGTATGTTGATGATTTGTTGATAGCCAGCCCCAGCAGAGAGGCTTGCAGGCAGGATAGTAGATCTCTGTTAGAATATCTGGGTTCAGAAGGACACAAGGTGGCAAAACATAAATGCAATATTGCCAGAAGTCTGTACAGTACCTGGGTTTCACACTCTCAAAGGGTACACGCAAAGTGAGTCAGTCCAGGATCCAAGCCATTCTGGGTCTGCTCCGCCTAGGTACCAAGAGGGATATGTTGTCTTTTCTTGACATGATCAATTACTGTAGGCAATGGATTCCTGACTGTTCTCACTATGATAACATACTCAGAACAGCTCAGGTCATGGTGGGCAACTGACAGAAGCATTCCAAACCTTGAAGTCCTCTTTAGTTTCCTTTCCTGCTATGGGCCTTCCATCATATAACATGGGGGGCTTTGAGGCCTGTAGCATATTTTTCCAGAGTAGTCCCAATTCCGGTGCAAGGCATTCCGGCGTGTCTGAGAGCACTAGCTGTTTGTGCTATGGTCGTAGAGGCATCAATGTCAGTAACACTGGGCCATAATACAGTGCTGTATACCACAGATCATGTACTAAGTTTTTTTAAAAAAATGACAACACAACACATGACTGCTCAAAGAGCAAGTGCATATGAAGTCATATTAACCAGTACCCAAAATATGAGCATTAAATACTCTTCCCCAACATCAAGTCCAGTTGCCATTTTAAATGCCATGTTAGGTTTGAAGTCAGAAACAGACATTCCTCCAGAGGAACATGATTGTGTACAGGTCATACATGAAGAAACTACACCCAGGGCTGATATAATGGAACATCCACAACCAGGAGTTGTTAAGATTTTTGTGGCTGGTTCTTGTTCTAGACCTAATGACAACACATATTTGCCGAGATATGCCATTGTTCAGCTCTCTGGCACGGTCATTGAAGCAAAACCCCTCCCATTTCACTCAGCTCAGGCAGCCAAGTTGATTGCACTTACAAGAGCATGTCAGATTTTTGAGGGACAGGATGTCAACATCTACACTGATTATAAATACGCACATGGAGTCATACATGATTGGCTTTGTCACTGCAGATGGTAAAGGTATATTACATGCATCACTAGTTAATGATCTTCTGCAAGCAATACATAAACCAAGGTCTATATCAGTGATTAAATGCAAGGCACATACCACATCAGATGATTTTGTAGTTGTAGCTTGGAAATGCATTGGCAGATAGAAAGGCAAAGAGGGCTGCTCAGTTACCGTTAGGACACCAAGTTACTGTGTCCATGGCTATGATGGAACCCCCCACACTTCCAGAACATCAACTGTTAAAGGAACTACAATACACTGCCACCCAGGATGATGTTGAATACTGGAACATGAAGGGATTGTCATTAGACTCATATGGCCTAATGACAAATGAGGGAATAATAGGCATACCTCAACATAGTGCACCTATACTGACTGCACAATTTCATGGTGTAGGACACAGAGGACAGCAATTGGCATTGCAGGAACTCAAGAAAAGTTTTTGCATACAGAATCTTAAAGCTAGAGTACAGGATCAGCTAAGCAGATGCTTCATTTGCCTCAGAAACAACACCACTGGCAATAAACATGGCCAACATGAACATTTACCACCCCCAAAGGGGCTGTTCCAGGAATTACATGTAGATTTCACTCTTATGCCAAGGGGAAGGACAGGTAAATGCCTGTTAGTAATTTTGGACAGGTTTTCGAAGTGGGTGGAGGCTTTTGTCACTAACAAGGAGAACGCTAGAACAGTGGCCAAGGTCTTGTGTAAGGAGATTATTCCTAGATCAGGTTGTCCTCTGATCACAGATTCAGATAAGGGTCCAGCTTTCACCTCAAAGGTAACGCAAACGGTCTCAAAGCTGATGGCAACTGAGTGGAAATTTCACATTCCCTATCACCCTCAGAGCTCAGGGATGATAGAGAGAATAAACAGGACAATAAAAGAAAAGTTGAAAAAAGCCACTGGTGGGACATTTGTAAAGTGGGAGACATATTTACCTGCTATATTAGCAGAGATAAGGACGACTCCCAATAAAATATCTAAACTGTCACCCTTTCAGATTTTGATGGGAAGACCCTTTCCCACACCTTGGACTACTGGTCCCACTGTCATAATGCCTGGTGATTTAGAGTTGATTCAAGAAGAGTATGTAATGAATCTTATAAAAGCATTGAATGGCATCTACGCTGACGTGTTGCTCTGTTTTCCACTTCCATTCCAGGAACCAACACATCCATTTGTACCTGGAGACCCAGTGGAGGTGAAGGAGCTTCATAGGCATAAGATGACTAATCCTCCATACGGGGAACCCACCGTGGTAACAGCAGTGACCAGAACAGCAGTGCTGACTCCCAAGCATGGATTCATGCATCAAGAGTAAAGAAAGTTCCAGAGGATCCCAGGATACATGACAAAGACCAAGAGGGTGAAGTAGGGGTGAGAAGGAGGGTGAGAAACAGGTGAAAAGAAAACCCTGAAATAGAGACAGGGAGTGAAGCAGGTGTCCAAGTCTCCCAAGAAAACGTCCAGCAAAAGGAAAAAAGACTGTGATTCTGATTCAGACAGACTTAAATCAAGATGTCAATAATATGTCCCCAGACATCTTCCTGTTGGTAGGATTTTTCTGTTTGATTGTGTTCCTCCCAACATGGATAATAACTACATGTTACTATCACCCAGAGGATCTTACATTTATATGTCCTCAGAAACAAAATCCACACCATTACTTTAAAAAGAGAAGTTATGTGTGGGGAGGACCAGGGACTGAGGAAATGTTTTTGTTACGGTTAAAATCTAAATATGTACAAGCATCAGGGTATGATAAATGTTGGGTGTGTGTAGCTTATTACATCCTGGTGCGATCCAAATTCCCTTGATAGCAGCCCCATTGAACATCACTCTGTTATTGAACGGAATACCCCAAGTGAGTGTTACAAGTGTGTCAGAAAATGCCAGAAATCAAATAGTACTTTTCAATGTAATTACCCAAATGTACCGTCCTGATTGGTGCTTTAAAATCGGAGACCGCTCAGATGAGAACCAACACATGTGTAGTCAGTCAATTTGCAACTTTACTGGTGTATCTAAAAATGCAGCACCTATTATTCAACCAAATGCTGATATTCTTCAAAATCTTTTATCAATGACTAATGGTAGTCATCCACTTTATCATACTACTTTTAGAGCATTAGCAATGCTTCCTACTCCAGGTAGAAACAACCTTTTGAAATACTTTATGTAACTGCTAGACCATTCATTTTGGAAAATAATGTATTTATATGCTGTGGTACTATTTGCTATCCATGGGTCCCTGAGTGAGAGAGGGGTTGGTGTTATTTGGCCTCTTTGACCCCAATGTTAAAGACATTTACACCATATGATTCCAAACATGCTCTCCAAGTTAGCAAGCACACCAAAACATCTTTTGAAACATAGAGAGAGGAGAGAATTGTTTAGTAAATCTGACATGGCCTGGTCATGGTTCCCTGCCTGAGCAGGTTGGGGAATTCAGGCAATGAACCATCTTAATATGTTTGCTAATATTATGGATCAGATATTGAATGAAACACAAAAAGACATAGGCCTATTAAACGCAGAATTAAGAGCTGTTAGGAAAGAACTAATTTTTACAAGAAATGGACATAGAGTCCCTGGAATCAGTTATTAGTGGTTTTTGTGAGTTGACAGAGAATTATGAATGTTGTACTTGGAAACATAATACCAGTATAGATATTCCAGACTACTATGAGATTATTGAGAAATAGAAATGAGGTATCAACACTCCAAACTCATGCTAGAAACATTGCTGAGAAAGATTGGAATCCTTTCAAGGGATTAGGAGGAGTGTGAGATTTATTTGTTTCAATTTTCTCCTGCTTCAAAGGTATGCTTGTCCTAATGGTACTTCTTTTCTTTCTTTTGTATACTTTGCAATTAAACTTGCTATGTGTATGATTTCAAAGCTAAAATCTAGAACATTGGAAAGGGATAAAGAAGATTATGAGGGCTATATGTTAGACCTATATTAGTGATCCTATTTGAGGATCAAAGGGGAGGATTGTAAGGATCTTGTAGAAAATACCCCCTTAATGATATACGTACTTTGTGCTTTACTGTGACTTAACTTAGAGTAATTCTTTAACAGTTGATTTTTAGCTGGACCCTCTCATAGTCTCATATGTGGCAATATAGTTATTATGGAAAGGTGATACGAAACGTGAGATCTAAAATTATATTTTTAGTCAGCTCGGCAGTTCTTTCAGACTTTGTTTATGAATGTGATACATAAACATGCTGATAGTGTGTCCGGGAGTAATTAATTTTAGGATTGTGCAATAATACACAAAATATACTTTAAGAAGACATGTATTACTTATTAACAGGCGTTATTAGGTTGTTAGGTGTTATTAGAGGGTGAAAAAACATATGTCCATAAACAATTCTATGAAAGTGGGTTTGTCTTTAATGATGACAAGCAATGGGTGGGCATTTGTTTATTGGTCTATTATTGTATACATTACCTGGTCACATCCTGATAACATATTATATTTAAGATGCTAAGCCCGGAAATAAATGGAATGATGCATCACGCTCTGTCTATGTGTGATTCATTTGCTCTGCTCCCACAAGCTTGTGTGTGTGTCCCACAAGCTTGTGTGTGTATTCCTGGGGAATAGAAGGTGTGCAGGCACAGGTCAGTATTGCATAAATAATTAAAGGTGTTAATTATTGTTACAGATAGAAAGACTACATGTTCTATCAACCACTAGAAGGAGAAATTACAAATCATAGATGAGGTTTAACTTCAAATAACTTTGCCCATTAGCAAATATTTTGATGGAATCCCTCAACATTTTCTGTTAACTCCTCCTCACTCCTCTATATGGTCCTTCTTCACCTTCTCGATGAACTGAATATGCCAATGGTTCTAAGAATTCTTACTACAGATTAAAGCAAGGGGTAGCAGCACATTCGCTACATTTGGTGATGGGTAGGGGAAGCAGTGCAAACCATTGATAGTAATCTAGAACAGGTAAGGGAGACTTGACCCATCCTTATTCCCAGAGTTTTTCTTGTTCAAATATTTTATTGAAGAACATGTCACAAAGAAATGTTGCTGCTTAAAACATTGGTACAATCATCCAGTTTTGAATCATGAATGAGAACAATCTTAGCTTCTATATAACATGGTGAAGCAATCACATTAAGGATAGTTTGTTCAAAATTTGTTTAACAAGTGATGCTCAAACAGGGAAGTTAGTCCAGGTAATAATTAAAACATAAATGGGTAGAACTGTGGTTTGCTTGGGCCTGGGAGTGTGGTTAAGAAGGGCTTAACTTGGATGTCCCTATTCCTGATTGTCAGGAAAGGCAAAGAATTATGTGATAAATGTGTACTTCGGGGATGATTGGGGGTTGGAATGTGTAATGGCTTCAGTAAAACTATACGAGAGAAGGAGGACACTTGTTAAGAAGTATGGGATTAAAAGGTAAAGAGCCTAGCTAGAGAGAGTGGGAAGATAGAAGAAGAAGTTGGGTAGGAGGTGAATAACCCGGGGGGGGGGGGGGTTGGGATGTTTAGGGGGCCATTCCCAGAGTTTTTAA
>BLSH010272881.1:89371-102184 GCA_018402905.1 Glandirana rugosa | reverse complement strand
CCCCCCCCCCCCCCCGTAATTATTGCATGCTCTCAATAATTGGGAACCCCTACTTTGTACCAAGTCTTTAGAATCATTCTTTTGCAGCTCTGATTACTGAGGAGCTATTTAGGTCTTTGACATTTCACCTAGGAAGTGAATCCATTCCAGAAATTAGACAGATGATAGCACCCCTTGATTTCTGGAATAACTACAAAACTTCCTTTCTAAGTTTATGTAGCAAACACCTCCCTTTGCCTCAATGAAACTATTTCAATGTATTTGTACTGAATGGGCAATGTGAAGCATACCTTTTCTCAGAGCTATGCTATTCTTCTCCAAACAGTAGAGTAGCATGTCCCTAGCTAAATTACCCAGTGGGAGAAAGAGGGGAATCTCCATTACAAAGTACCAAACACACATATACTGCATTTCACTCACAAAACCACTATAACTAAAAACAAGAAATGGGATACAAAACCTCACAAGGTGGTACTATGTTCCATCCAAATTGCATAAACCTTTTCCTACCTCTTCACCCCCTGCAGTGTTATGCTCTACCTACCACAGGACAAGCAGGTCCTGACCATCTGTAGACACACAATGTTTAAAGTTACATTAACAGTCTTGGCAACTACTACCTCTTTCTCGCTTGATCGGTATATGTGAGCCTGTTCTGTTAATATGCCTTGGTGATACCCACATATCGTTACTGCTGTATGCCCAATTTCTATATTTTTGTTTACTCTTTTATGTGATAGAAATGCTGAAAATAAAGAATTTACAAAAACAAAAACAAGGTTGTAAAAGGCTGGGCTAGACTCTACTGTGACTATTAATTTACTCCCCATGAAAAACTCTGGGGACAGGAGAAAAATCTACAACAGTAATCTACAACACTTGCAATTTTTATTCACTCCTCTTATTTTTTTCCTTGATTGGGTGTGTCCTGCCACTTTTGAGTAAATACAGCAGCACAATGAAAATTTGGCTTTTGAGAGGAATCCCAAAAATATTTTCAGATAAAATTAAGTTATCTCCTGTTATCCTGAAGAAGACCCTCAAGAGTGTGGGACCCCCCTAGAGTGGGAGAGAGCCAAACTTACAGGAGCATGGGGAAATGGTCAATTTAAGACCAACTGAACTTTTATTTTTAACCACCTCAATACCGGGTACTTTCACCCCCTTCCTGCCCAGGCTATTTTTCAGCTTTCAGCGATGTCACATTTTGAATGACAATTGCGCGGTCATGCTACACTGTACCCATGTGTCATTTTTATCATTTTCTTCACACAAATAGAGCTTTCTTTTGGTGGTATTTACAGTTGTGTTCATAAGTTTACATACCCTGGCAGACTTTATGATTTCTTGGCCATTTTTCAGAGAATATGAATGATAATACAAAAACTTTTCTTTCACTCGTGGTTAGTGTTTGGCTGAAGCCATTTATTATCAATCAACTGTGTTTACTCTTTTTAAATCATAATGACAACAGAAACTACCCAAATGACCCTGATCAAAAGTTTACATACCCCAGTTCTTAATACTGTGTATTGCCCCCTTTAGCATCAACGACAGCTTGAAGTCATTTGTGGTATTTATGGATGAGGCTCTTTATCTTCTCAAATGGTAAAGCTGCCCATTCCTCTTGGCAAAAATCCTCCAGTTCCTGGAAATTCTTGGGCTGTCTTGCATGAACTGCACATTTGAGATCTCCCCAGAGTGGCTCAATGATATTGAGGTCAGGAGACTGAGATGGCCACTCCAGAACCTTCACTATTCTGCTGTAGCCAATGACAGGTCAACTTGGCCTTGTGCTTTGGATCATTGTCATGTTGGAATGCCCAAGTACGTCCCATGTGCAGCTTCCTGGCTGATGAATGCAAATGTTCCCCCAGTATTTTTTGATAACATACTGCATACATCTTGCCATCAGTTTTGACCAAATTCCTTGTGCCTTTGTAGTTCACCAAAACATAAGCGATCCACCTCCATGTTTCACAGGCCTTGTTGACTCCTCTCCAAATGTAACATTTATGTTTGTGGCCAAAAAGCTCGATTTTGGTCTCATCACTCCAAATGACTTTGTGCCAGAAGGTTTGAGGCTTGTCTCTGTGCTGTTTGGCGTATTGTAAGAAGAATACTTTGTGGCATTTGCGTAGTAATGGTTTTCTTCTGGCGACTCGACCATGCAGCCCATCTTCCTTCAAGTGCCTCCTTATTGTGCACCTTGAAACAGCCATACCACATGTTTTCAGAGAGTCCTGTATTTCACCTGAAGCTATTTTTGGCTTTTTCTTTGCGTCCCAAACAATTTTCCTGGCAGTTGTGGCTGAAATTTTAGTTGGTCTACCTGATTTGGTTTTGTTTTAACAGAACCCCTCATTTCCCACTTCTTGATTAGAGTTTGAACACTGCTGACTGGCATTCTCAATTCCTTGGATATCTTTTTATATCCCCTTCCTGTTTTACAGTTCAACTACCTTTCCCGCAGATCCTTTAACAATTCTTTTGCTTTCCTCATGACTCAGAATCCAGAAACATCAGTGCAGCACTGGATGAAGGATGCAAGGAACTGTCAGGAGTCCAGAAACTCATTGACCTTTTATACACACACATTAATTACAAGCATACAGATCACAGGTGAGGATGGTTACCTTTAAGAGCAATTCAAACCCCTTTGTGTCAACTTGTGTGCATGTTATCAAGCCAAAATCACCAGCATATGTTCTTCTACGTGCCTCTGCCATCCTATCCAGGTGTACAGGGGGGCCACACGGGCCCCTTGGAGCATGGGGCATGATCGCAATTGTGAGCCCTGTACAAACACCTCTGATTCAGTGTGCTACAACACAAAAAGTGCATAAAGATTGTTTTTTTTTTGGAAATCAACCACAACATAAGTAGAAAAGCCTGTGCCTTACCAGTATGCTCACCTTAGAGAAGCTGTGATCACTTTTCAGCAGTCATACACTCCTGCTGTGTCAAAGCCAGAGCTCTCCAAACAGCAGGAAACATGAGCTTTGATGATTGCAGAACTATATGTCCCATACACACAATGCGACAGTCGTACAACAGGTTGTTGTACTATCATCGGACTGTTAGTACGCGCGCGACATGCGACGGTTGTGCAACAGAAGTTGGATGAGCACACTAGAAAACTCTTGTTGTACAACAAGCAGTCGTACGACTGTTGTACCGTGTGTACAGAGAAGTTGGGCCAACAAAGCTGTAAGTGCAAAACACGCATGCTCAGAAGTCAGGAACGCCCGGAAGTGTCCGTTCGTGTAAACCTGTGTTCCTAATTCACAAATCACATTCACCTGGACCTCCTCTTTATACGTCCGTAGCACGTCACCACGTTAGGCTTGGTCGTACGATCACTTAGTGCACGTCAGTATGCGAGACACAACAGCCAAAATACGATTTTGGATGTCCGGTCGTACGACCGTCCCACTGTGTGTATGAGGCTTAACTCAGCAGGGGGCATGTCAGACCTTTGCAGAGACACCACTGCTTTCCAATAGAAAGCAAATGTCCCTCTCTGCAGCTACAAGCAGGGATAGGTTTCTCCACTCAGGCTGTGGCTGCTTTAGAAATAAAACAAACTGTAATGTCTCGTACACACTGGACGACGATCGTACGTATGATCGTCTCAAATCGTATGTTGGATAATGTAACTTGCATACTGACTGCACTACACGATTGTACGACCACGGAAAGAACGTTCAGGTGCATGCAATTAGCATCCAGCCGTTCCTAACTTCTGAGCATTCGTGTTTTGCACAATACAACTTGTTGTACCAACTGCTCTCTACACACGATACAACGGTCGTATGACCGCTTGTTGGTACGACCAAGTTTTCTAGTCTGCTCATACAACTCCCCTTGTAAGACCGTCGTATATCGGCTGTTCTAATCGCGCATACGAATGATCGATTTCCCATTCAACGGTCGCTCATACGACCTGTTGTATACGATCGTCGTCCCGTGTGTACGAGGCTTAAGACATTGGGCAATTTTTGATGAACCTAGAATGTTCTTAGCTGATTTAACCTGAATGAGCTGACCTCCAAGCAAATATATATATAATATATAGATTAATTTTTTATTTGCGGTCAGTGCCTTGCTGACTTGGTGTTCCCTGCACTCCATCACCATTTATTATACAGATGACACGGAGAGAAATTGAAATTGAGGGGAAATTCCACCAATGGGTTTCACTGGCAAAACAGAAAAACTTGAGGGAAATTGTAATTCTTTCCCATGTTATCCAAAATGTAAAAAATACATTTTGGCTGCTGCTAAGGCTTTAAAATGCCACAGCTAGAAATAAAACCATTTAGCCATAGAACCATTCAAAAGAAAACAATTAAAAAATACTTCAGTCACCAGAGTAACATAGAATTGAACATTATCAGTTGTGTTGTCCGTGATTACCTGATCAGTCCTCCTTAGCTGTCATCTGTATTAGACAGGTGTGTATATTTACAAGGCGTATTGTATAGGCATCTGTGCACAACGAATACCAGTTTTCCCTTTTCTGCTTCCAATTATCCCTTAGTAATTTCCGGCTGCATACCTTTCCAGAATATTTACCGATTTATTGAGTAACCCTGCTTTTGTTTTTCTCTTTATTGCTATTGGCATGATGACATGTACATAATAGATATCAGGCTACCTTTATATGGTGCTTCCTAGCAAATCAGTTTTAATTAGTGGTCATGTACAAAGCTTGTTCTAGACATTCTTCTGCCTTAAGCCATATTGTAAAAATTACTCTCCTACCTCAGCTTTCTACATGTAACCTTATAAAGGCAATGAACACTCATTTTTTTTTTTTTTAATTAATTTCTACCATTTCCATCTGGACTCCTAGTACTGTATTCCTAGATATAGTTGAAGGTAAATCAAAATGTAATATTATCTAGAAATTGTGTAAATAGTGCAGCGCTAATCCTCAGTTTAGTAACAAGTGAATCTATATTTTTATCACACTGTGCATCAAAATACAACAATTTTTAAAACATACAAACATTATTATTTATTATTATTATTATTATATAGGATTTATATAGCGCCAACAGTTTACAACTTGAGGGTAGACAGTACAAATACAAGACACTTAAATACAGTAGGAATCAGAGGGCCCTGCGCGTTAGAGCTTACAATCTAAGAGGGAAGGTCAAGAGATACAAGAGGTAATATGAGGGATGTGCTAATGGAGAAGATATATGTACAGTTGTTAGGTGGGAGCCAGATAGGTTACTATGAAGAGATGAGTTTTCGGGGATCGTCTGAAGGTAGACAAAGTAGGAGAAAGTCGGACAGATTGGGGTAGAGAATTCCAGAGGATGGGAGAGGCTCTGGAGAAGTCCTGGAGGCGAGCATGGGATGATGTTACAAGGGAGCTAGAGAGCAGGAGGTCTTGGGAGGAGCGAAGAGATCGATTTAGTTGGTATTTTTTTAGACCAGGTTAGTGATGTAGCTGGGGGCCAGGTTGTGAATTGCTTTATAAGTTATTGTTAGTATCTTGAAAATACAACAATTTGTAAAACATACAAACATTATTATTTATTATTATTATTATACAGGATTTATATAGCGCCAACAGTTTACGCAGCGCTTTACAACTTGAGGGTAGACAGTACAAATACAATACACTTAAATACAGGAGGAATCAGAGGACCCTGCTCCTTAGAGCTTACAATCTAAGAGGGAAGGTCAAGTCATACAAGAGGTAATAAATGTGGGGGATGTGCTAATGGAGAAGATAAATGTACACAACAAAACATGGATTTAAATATAAATGTCCAACAATCTTTTGTGTTGTCCCTTTAAGAACACATTTTTCATCAGTCCTTGCGAAATCACACAACCAAAAAAGTTTTTCAAGCTGTATAGTGCTATTATTCCTTGTTTGCAGAAATATCCTCCAAGTGTTTTAATTGTTTTAATGTGAGTATTGTACTAGCGTGTGATGGAATAAAAAGTGTTTTTTAAAGATAAAGCACAATTGCATTTTTTCAATCTCTTACATGGGACTGAGTGGGAAAATAAGCTGGAGACTGGAGGCTGCAAATCAGCGGGAGAAGTGATTCATATATGAAGCACGGTTGGAGAAAAGTCTAATGGGGTAAGCAAGAGAGAAGGGGGGTTGGGACTTTATATGAGGAATGTGAACCAGGACCAGCAAGTAGTCAAAGTAAAAAAGTGTTTATTCCTTTTTTGACATCATGAAGACCATAGTGGGTCACAAAGCATATACATAGGTATTACACATGCCATCAAAGTATAAACATATATACGTCATTGCACTATAGATGGTAAAAAGTAAAAAACATCCAGCTATTGTGGAACCAAAAACGCAATGGTAAAATGAGTAAATATATATAAAAGGCATATGGGAGTCATCTGCGTGGACAGTGGGCATCTGAGTAAGCCCGACGCTTTTCGTGGGATATTACCCTCTCTTCAGGGGCGGATGCCATAATAATCTGTAAGAAGCATATGAACCATGGTCTAGTAATGTAGATCGATAAATTGTCAAAATAGTTGGAATGGTGGAGAGGGCAGAGTAGATATGCCCATATCCATACTCACGTCAAGCTAAGCAGGAAATAGGGGCCAAGACCATCCAGATGTCCAGCACGGCAGCCGAGGGCATGGGAACGCATGAACGGACCGGGATCACATAAGGCGATAACCACTTTATAGGTAGTGATTGGAAGGTAACAGTGAGCTAGCATTCGGTAAGGGATAATAACAAATTTGTGTGAGGTAAGAATGGAGTATTACTGTGTGGATACAGAGTAATAGAAGCCCATATACCAAAGGTAGAACTACACAGAGAGGTAGGCTGAAGGGTGTACAGCATATCACTGGGTGTGATACTGGGCGTGATCACTGGGTGGGAAAAAAACATAGAAAAGTATGGTGCGAATTGAAACACAGTCCCGCATAACCAACAACAGAAGGAAGGGAAATGGTGAAACCAATGAGTATGAGTGATAGAGTGAAGGATAATGTGATGTACTTTGTCTATAAGGAGATTGGAATCCATGAGACCAGGTGAATGGGAACATGATGCGTGCTGCCAAAGAGCCTCTCTGATCTCGAGTTAGATGTGTTATATAGTCCCGGCACTACGCCCAGCGTCACGTAGGCATGACACCAGAGGGAAGGTGTCCGAGCCAGGGCGCATGAGATCCACCCATCCAGACTCAGAAAGCACCTCCCATATGTCAGCCTGGTCTTGCACTATAGATGGCAAAATGTAAAAAACATCCACCTGTTGTGGAACCAAAAACTCAATGGTAACATGAGTAAATATATATAAAAGACATATAGGGTCATCTGCGTGGACAGTGGGCATCTGAGTAAGCTTCAGGGGTGGTTGCCATAGTAATTTGTAAGAAACATATGAACCACGGCTAATGGGGTAAGCCCACGTTCACACTGGGGTGATCCGACTTCAGTGGACTTTGCTAGGCAACGTTCAGCACAACTTCAGCGCGACTTCAGGCGACTTACAACAAGACTTCATGCTAGGTGACTTTGTCTGTGGCCAATCAGAGAAGGGAGGGAGGGGGTTGCCCTGGATAAATTCTTTTCTTTTCACTGTAAAGTCGTTTCCATATAGATGGGGGATCCGACTTGGAGGCGACTTCTATTGAATTCTATGGGCACAAGTCAGATAGAAGTTGCCTTGAAGTCGTGCAGGAACCTTTTCTTAAGTCGGAGCGACTTCGATAGTGCACATTAAGGTGGCTCCCCTTCACTTAAATGGGATTTCAGATGTCAAGCAACTTGGGGTGACTTGAGGCTCTAAAGAAATAATCAAGGCTATATAGCTACAGTATATTAACCACTTGCCAACCAGAAGGTTTACCCCCCTTCATGACCAGGCCATTTTTTGCGATACGGAACTGGGTTACTTTAACCGACAATTGTGCGGTCGTGCAACGTTGTACCCAAATAAAATGAATGTCCTTTTTTTTCCACGAATAGAGCTTTCTTTTGGTGGTATTTGATCACCTCTGTGGTTTTTATTTTTTGTGCTATAAACAAAAAAATCCCGACGATTTTGAAAAAAAAACCAGCATTTTTTACTTTCTGCTATAAAACACATACAATAAAAAAAAAAAAATCAAATTTCTTCATCAATTTGGACAAATATGTATTCTGCTACATGTTTTTGATAAAAAAATCCCAATAAGTGTATATTGATTGGTTTGTGCAAGCGTTATAGCATCTACAAACTATGGGGTAGATTTATGGAATGTTTTTGTTCAATTTTTTTACTAGCAATGGCGACGATCAGTGACTTATAGTGGTACTGCGATATTGCAGCAGACAAATGGGACACTAAGTGACACTTTTTGGGAACCAGTGACACTAATACAGTGATCAGTGCTAAAAATATGCACTGTCACCTTACTATTGACCAGTGTTGCCAACCTACCAGATTGAAATTTAGTGGGACAACACCCAAAATTTACTGGCACAGCCAAGTTTTTACTGGCATTTTACAAAAGTTACAAAATTACAGTTTTCAGTGCAAATTTCAATATTTAGGCTACAAGCAAGTACACTGTGCAAATAGCAATGTGATTTAAGGTAGACAGCAAGGTAAAAAAACATATTTCTGTTATTTTCAATATAATAAGGGCGGATTGTTTAGTCCATCAGTTTTGTTACCTATGTCAAATTGTAGAGATTTCCCCTTAATTTCTGTTCCATAACCACCACAGAAAGTGAGGTGAAATCCCTGGTAGCCACTAGGAACACCAGAATTTATGTCCCCACTTCTAAAGACTTCCTGTCCCCATCACCTCCTGTTTTTATCCCTCCAGTCTCCATCCCTCCATCACCTCTTGTCTCCATCACACAATCCCCCCATCACTTCCTGTCACCATCCCTCCATCTCCATTACACCATCCCCATCATCTCCTGTTTCCATTACACCATCCTTCCATTACCTCCTGCCACTTATCCAGTGCACACTTCACTCATACAATGCACACTCACACTAAGAGAGAGAGACTCCTGCAGCCTGGCTCACGGCTGTCTATCAGAGTGAGCAGAGACAGTGTGGGGGTCAAACAGTCACACACTCACTGTCCCGACTCTTTTTGGCTGGCTTGAAGAGGAAGCGTACTGCACTCGCCACTGTCACCAGGAGGGCTGCAGGGTTAGCCAGAGTAGGGAGGCAGGCAGGAATCAGGAGAATCCATCCATCCATCTATCCGGAGCGTCTGCTCAGTTAGGTGCTGGCTGGCGGGGGTGTGGCGGGAAAATGCAGTAACCTCATTTGAGGGCGGATGGGCTGGGCAGAGGCACTAGCTGGCAGCAGGAGGAGTGGTCGTCCAACTCGTCTCAGGGTCAGGATTGGATCTTCTCACTCGCCGCTCGGAGATTTCCATAATTGCACATGCGCAGCTCTGACCGGAGCCGATGGCCGCCATTTTTACTGGCACTTTTCGGCTGCTACGGACTTTTACGGACACCCGAGAAACTGCCCTGTTTTTACGGGATGTCCATAAATTTACGGACAGTTGGCAACACTGCTATTGACACTGGCAGGGAAGGGGTTAACATCAGGGGCGATCAAAGGGTTAAATGTGTTCCTAGGGAGTGCTTACTAACTGTGTGGGGGTGCTTGCACTGTGGGAAGGCAGAGATCCGTGTTTCTGCTTACTAGAAACACAGGATTACAGCCTTCCCTTGTCAAAGAATGGTGATTTGCCTTGTTTACATAGGCAGATCCTCGTTCTACCTGTTTCCCAAATGATCGGTGGGTGCCAGTGGACAACACTCTGCTGGACCTGCTGATTGGCTCCCGCTGTGTCCAATAACAACAGGGGCAGGTTGCCGGTGGCGCACATGCGTGCCCCAGACCCGGAAGTGCAGAATCACATACAGGTACATGATTCTGCACAGAGGAGCTGCTTTGCTACCGTATATGTACAGTATACGGTCGGCAAGCGGTTAATAAGGTGAGGGCACATCTGGTGAAGGTGGCACAATTTCCAGTGATCAAGGCACAGTGAAAGCGTTAGAAATTATGCTATACAACTTAAAATATTTTTTGGGTTGTGTGATTTCACAAGGGCTGATGAAAAATGTGTTTGATTGTTGGACATTTATATTTAAATCCATGTTTTGTATTTTTAATATTTTTTAATGTTTTAAAAATTGTTGTATTTTGATGCAGTGTGATTAAAAAGTAAATTCACTTGTTACTAAACTAAAGATTAGCGCTGTACTGTTTAGACAATTGGTAGTTATAGACATTTTAATCACTTCCGGACCGCCCCGCATACATTTACTGTAGCAGGGTGGCCCTTCAACGTGAAATCAAGTACCTGTACATGATTTCGATAGCCGGGTCTGGGGCGCGAACGATCAGCAGGTCCTGTGAACCCAAAGGAGATTTTGTATTTTTGTTAAGCAGGAACACGGATCTCTGTCTTCCCCCAGTCAAAGCACCCCCCACAGTTAAAATTCCCAGGAAACACATTTAACCCTTTGATCGCCCCAGATGTTAACCCCTTCCCTACCAGTGTCATTAGTAGAGTGACAGCGAATTTTTTAGCAGCTGATCAACGTATTGGTGTCACTGGTCCCCAAAAAGTGTCACTTAAGGCCCGTACACACGATGCAAATTTCGGGCGGGAATTTTCGTTCGACGGCCTGTCATCCGAAAATCTTACCGGTAGTATACTAGTTTCGACAACCGATTTTGACTTTTCAGACGAAAAAATCCTGCAGTGCAGGCTAGAAAATTTTTGTCAAACGTCAGCCCAATGTCCGATTTTTGGATAGTCAGTACAGAAATCGTCACGTCAAAAGTCGAAAAGTCCAAACACGCATGATCGGAACCAAAGAACGACCCAGAAGAATTTGGTTGTGTACATTCACAATCGTGATGTCAATTAAACATTCGTGACGCGGCAAATGAAATGTCGAAATGCAGCGCACATTGGTGGTAGAGCTAAGAGGAGAACCAAAGTCACACCAGTAACCAAGGTCGAGATGGTGGAGATGGTGGCCATAATGGAAAAGAAAGATTATGACTGCAAACTGCATAATTACGAAAGGCCCAACAGCAGGAAAGACCTCATTCTAGATAAGGTCATTGCAGTGCTGCAGAAATGTTATGGTGTTGAGTGCTTGAAGGACCAAATAAGAAAAAGATGGTCAGATCTCAAACACAGGGAACAAGACCATCTTGAGCACATCCATCATGTCCTTCAAAAAAGTAAGCAATAGTTGTATTTACACAATATGTGTATGTGTAAATTATGTGTCTGGATATGTTCTTTTTAAACTAGCTAGAGACAATTCTATCTAAGCTTCTAGACTACATTTTTGACTTGCAATTTCAAACATTAAGCTAAATCTTAAGCATATATGAATAATATTATTTTCTTATGTTTTGAGAAATTATATTATCTTTTTTCCTTATTGTGTTGTTTAACTTTCAACAGGGAAAAAAAAAGAATGCAGCAGCAGCCAAGTCCTCGCAAGGGAACACGGGAGTTTCCCATCCCCAGCCCAACTTTGGATGAATCAAGTATACCTTTTTCAAAACAAGGTACGTGCAAACCAACACACAAATCCTTCCTCCACAGACAGGGGTGTTGCTAGGTTTTAAAAAGGCCAGGGGCTTAATGTTGAAATGAAGGGTTAAATATCACTTGCTGTTTGCTTCCTGGCTCATCATTGGCCATAATTGCACGCTTGCGATTGCAGCCACGGGGAGAGGAGAGCCCCCTGTGCTCGCAGTCACACAAAGTCTTGCCTGCTATGGTGTATGTCCTATGTCCTGGCATTGGAACAGTGTTACGTAGATCTGAGGAGGCGGGGCTTTGCACACCTCCCTAAAGATATCCTCCCACATCCTCCTCTACTCTGTGTTTGGCTGCTGACCTACTTCCAGGGCTGCTACACAACTTGGGTACTGGACATCAGTGCCCCAGACCCATCACTAGTGCAGGACATGCAGGTACTGGGCCTCTGCAGGCCCTAGCACCTGCATGATATGGCAGCACTGTCCCACTACTCAAAACAAACTTCGAAAGCTTAAGCTAGGCTCCTCCTTGGCTATTAGAGGTGTTGTGGCTCATGAGCAGGGGATTAATAACATATTCTGTCACTACATTTCCAAAAGCAATGCTATTGGCTAAGAAGCCGCCATACATTTAGAAGTGGGTATAAGACAAGGCAAGGGGCAGGTGCAGAAGGTTTACAATGTTAGCACTCGTCAAGTCTTTGCCCTCAGGCAAATTACCTTCCCTTTTTTTATGCTGTTTTAGCAGGAAATCCTCCGGAGTCCATCAGGGTGGAGTCAACCAGCGACAAGCCTAGTTTGTCACCACCCCAAGTTCAAGGTTGTTCAACTAATTTAGCCAAATGTATGCTCGAAACAGATGTGACTTTGGGAGTAAAAATTCATTTTATATTGTACTTTTTTAGAGGAAATTGACAGGCAACATCTCTGTTTCGTGGCCCGAGAGTGAACTATAGAAGGACCGGTACAACGGACAGTTAAAGGAGATTTTTTCATGTTATATTTTACTTAAAAATGAGGGTTTCAGTGTAGACAAAGCTCGTATGTAAACCGATTTAATCAACTTGTTGGAACTTGAACCCCACCACTGTTTGATCCGAACAGCGACCAACTGAGGTGGGACTACCTGAGGCCTCCTAAAGGACGATTTTGTCGTATTTTTTTCCCTTCCATTAAACGGACTCCCGTTTCTGAACTGCTCACGATTGTAACATTTGGAAGACGTGGACGGGGAACGGAACAGAATATGGGTGAAGATT
>BLSH010272881.1:36544-89107 GCA_018402905.1 Glandirana rugosa | reverse complement strand
TGATGGTTGATTTTATAATTGTTGCTTCATCGTGTTCTTTTTTTTTACTATACAACTGTTGTTATTAGATTTCCTGTATATTTACCTTCATCTATGTAGCACAAGGGCCTGCCTGGTTGCATCCAAATTGAAAGTGTTTAGGTTTGTCCTCATATTATATGGTTGGGGTAAATTTAAATGAAAAAATCTAAATAAAGTTGTATAGTGTGTGTCCAGCTTAACTCAGTGTTGCTCAATTCCAGTCCTCAAGGTGCACCACCAGGTCCTGTTTTCAGGATTTCCCTCATATGACATGGCTGGGCTAATTACTAAGGCAGGGAAAATGTTAATATCACCTGTGTCAAATACTGGAAATCCTGTAAACATGACCCGTGGTTGCCCCTTGAGGACCGGAATTGAAAAACACTGCCCTAATTACTGTGAATGACAATGGATGCCAAGTCAAAGTGCAGTTAGGCCTAGTCAGGTTTTTTGGGGCCTGCAAGACTCCAAAACTAATCGCATTAGCAAGGTGGGGACTAATGTTTTGCCATCTAGCTTAGTGCTGACATCTTAAAAGACCTACTTTGTTTCTTTAAGGTAACAGCCAGTAGGTCAGAAAAGTGAGTACACCCCCAAGTATGTGAAAATGGCTACTTGGGCCCCATTTTGACCTTTTCACTTAGCGGTGTTCTCACTTTGGTGAGCTACTGCATGTGCTTTGTTTGTGTGTTTTGGAACCCGAAAAGCAACAAATGGACAGTACACACACCTAGTGCCTTATCACTGACATTTAATAGATGAGCAAATTCTTATAAGGTGAGACCTCGCAACCAGCAACTCTTCTAATCCCAAAAATCAGACAGTGTGAAAACATGTGCTAGATGACATCACAGGGTTTAAGCTGAAGCGTTATGGGGGAGCACCCCCTTACTCAGAGTAGCCTAGCTCGGAGTAAGTGGATGCACCCCCGAAACGCATCACAAGAGACCCCATGATATTATCTGGGACATGTTTACACACTGCCTGATTTTTCAGGTTTGAAGAGTTGCTGTTTGTGAGGATGCACTTTTTAAGAATTCGAACAATAAATTACATGTCTGGCCAAATACACTAGTTGTGTGTGCCTTACATTTTGGCCTTTTGGGGAGTTTAAAAAAATATCACCCCATCTGAAAAAGGCAGCATTCACCAAGTCTGTAGGATCCTGAGGTCCCTGTTGCCCTTCACTTTAGAAAAGCACTTAACGTTGGAAGTGACTACATTTTTCAAATGTATTGAACATTTGGGGACATGCTCACCCACCAAAAAAACAATAAATATATAAAAACCCAACATGTTTGTCTGAAACATCTCTGGTTGGTCAAAGGCCTTAAAAAACACCCGTGAATGTGCTCCCAGAAAAAATATTTGGACTCAACAATGTGTGGCTTCTTATTTAATTTCTGGAGACCTGTAATCTTACAAAGTTGTCTGATTTAAGGTACAATGTGCTCTTACATGTTGGGAACCTACGTACATTTTAGGGGCAAACTTGATGAGGAGTTGGAAAGTCCTAAGGTTTAGTAGCTTAATGCATTTGAAGCATTAAAATATAGAACATTCTATGTGTGTGGCAGACCTTCAGTACCCCATAATACTTAGCTGATGATGGATACATTCAGGTACCACCAGTTCTCTGTCGGAGCAAGTGTACAGACCAACTCACATTTTGCAAGCTTTTTTATACATGGAGAAGAAGAGACAACAGTAGTTCAACAGAATTATCTTATTATCTTATAAACCAAAAAAAAGAGACAGATCTTCAGGAAAACAGAAACAAACACAAATTGTACACCGGATCTGTAAGGAACTACTGCAAAGAAACTGCCCCTCTCCCAACAAAATATTCCATATATTTAATGTGCAATTCACGTGCACTTTGCGAGGGCAAGGCAGCACTAGCTTCCCCAGACCCACGTCCTTAGGCTTGAACACTAGGCCCTGGTACTGCAGGCTCCATGTCAGTTGGCAACGTGAGATAATTAGGTGCAGCACTCAGATAGTCAAAAAACGTTCAGGTATATAAATATGCTGATCTTTGATCCCACCACCACGGTGCTCCATATGAGGAAATGACTCCAGCAATAGGTACAGACTGTGCTCATAAAACCACCACCGTCACCCATGCATACTGGTTCTTACCAGATAGACCGGGCCCCCATCACAGAGGTCAAGTCAGCGTGTCATAAAGGTTAGGTGCACAGATGATGCATCTGTCTACTCCTCGTCACACAATCCTCATCTGATCCGTCAGTGGCGACCGGCGTCCTAGTACAATCACACACTATAGCCCTCGTCCCATAGATATCAGAAACCACCGGTAGGCATGTAGCTCACTTCTCAAACTCGTCCATCGGATGGTGACCAATAAAGGATAGAGGCGCAATATAGTGTAGTATATTAAGTTTAAAAAGTGATTTATTAGAATAAAACTTGTACACTCACATGTTCCTCAGTAATGTTCGCATTGAAATAATTGACTTTGTCAAAGGCTTGGTCGGCGGCAGACGCTGTGAACTAAATACAGTGTACACTGTATTTAGCTCACAGCGTCTGCCGCGGACCACTTCTTTGACAAAGTCAGCCTATGACTAGAGTTCAGCGAACCCGAACTGTAAAGTTCGGGTCCGTACCGAACTTTCGGGTGTCCGTGTCCAGAACCCGAACCCGAACGTTTGAGAAAAAGTCCGGGTTCAGGTTCTGGGTTCTGGTATTTTATCACGCATGTTGAATAGCTGCAGAGCAGCCAATCAACAAGCGTTTCACTGGTTTTCCCTAGAAGCCATCACAGCCATGCCTACTAATGGCATGGCTGTGATTGGCCAGTGCATCATGTGACCCAGCCTCTATATGAGGCTGGAGTCACAGTGCTGCATGTCACATGCTCTCAGGTTGGTGTAGGGAGAGGATGCTGCCGGTGCTGTGAGGCACAGATTGTGAGGGACAGATTGCAGATCTAATAACTAGGTAGAGATTACTACTACTGCTGTGAGGGACAGATTGCAGTGATAATAACTAGGTAGAGATTACTACTACTGCTTTGAGGGACAGATTGTAGATCTATAACATCTCATTCTGCATTACAGAACGATCTGATTTATCTATAACATCTCATCCTGCATTACAGAACGATCTGATTACAGAACAATCTCTCACCCTGCATTACAGAATGATCTGATTACAGAACGATCTCTCACCCTGCATTACAGAATGATCTGATTACAGAACGATCTGATACTGGACCAGGTAGAGATTACTACTGCTTTGAATGACAGATTGCAGATCTAATAACATCTCCCATTTTTCTTCCTTTTGCAGCCCTCTAGCACTTTCCAGGACTTTTTTACAGCCATTTCTGTTCCGAGTTCGGATCCCCATTGACTTCAATGAGGTTCAGGGTCCGGGGTCAAGTTCGGGTAACGTTTGGTACCGAACCCGAACGTTTCTGCGAAGTTCGTCCGAACCCACCGAACCCGAACATCCAGGTGTTCGCTCAACTCTACCTATGATGAAACGCGTTTGGGCGTATGACGTGTGACGTCAGCATGCAGAGATACGTTGCAGCCATATTGGTGGTTGGAAACATTCCCTCAAATGTTTCAATGCGAACGTTACTGATGAACATGTGAGTGTACAAGTTTTATTCTAATAAATCACTTTTTAAACATAATATCTATGGGACGAGGGCTATAGTGTGTGATTGTACTAGGACGCCGGTCGCCACTGATGGATCAGATGAGGATTGTGTGACGAGGAGTAGACAGATGCATCATCTGTGCACCTAATCTTGGACTATCTGAGCGCCGCACCTTTTTATCTTTTGTATTTAGTATTCCAATTACCTGTGCATAGCTACTGGACTTTGTGGATGTTTTTGGGTTCTCAAGCGCAGTTGCTTTAATTATTAAAGTGAGATAACTGTCTGCATGTTTTCTTAAAAAAATATGCAAAATGCAGCAGCACAGGACCATGTGGTTTCGTTTATATAAGGCCATATTTATCGGGGTCAGAAACAGCATAAAACGCATTCTCTATCACCGTTCTGGCACACCACAGTCTATAATTAAAAATCCTTTGCTTGGGGGTGAGGTGACACTGAGGAAAGGGCTTTAACAGATGTTCCTCAACAGCAAAGGCCTCATCTGCCACAAAGACAAAATTCAAGCCCTCAATATTGTCCGCGCAGGAAGGCAAGTTTAATGTTCCATTCTGCAGACGTTGGTAGAACTCAATCTGCATTATGACTCCTCCATTGAAGTTGCACCCATTTTTGCCTACGTCAAGAAAAAAAAACTCATAACTGACACAACAGGTAGCAGGATAATACTAAAAAACTCTTTATAATTATAATAAAAAGAGCCAGAGTTGGGCGGTGGAACAATCCGGATGTGTTTTCCATCAATTGCCCCCCCACAATTGGAAAAGTTCCAGTGATGCTGAAAATGGGCTGTAAAGTCATGCCACTGCTGGAGGTTGGATGGGAACTGTTGGGGAAAACAAAAACATAGGCAATTAGTACTTCAGCACAGAAACATTGCTAAAATAGTTGACAAACTAATGGTTAGTCAACATAAAGATGCACTTTAACCACTTACCGCCCACCCACAGTCAAATGACGGCGGGGCGGGGCAGTGTGGCTCTCATTCTGGGACGACGTCATATGATGTCTCTCAGAAAGCATGCTACCGCACGCTCTAGGGGGCTACAGCGCACCGAGCTGCCAGGACACATCCGACCCCAATCTGTTTAAAGGCCGTGGCTCTTTAACCATGTGATCAGCTGTGGCCAATCACAGCCGGTCACATGTAAACAAGGAAGTGCCGTTTTTGTCGCTCCTTGCCTCACACTGACAGAGTGTGTGGTGAGGAGAGCCGATCAGCAGCATCTCCTGTCACAGAGGACATATAGGGATGTAACAATTGACCACCAGTGCTGGCAACCAGTGCCAGCACTAAGTGCCCACCAGTGCCAGCAGTCAGTGCCCACAAATGCCCGGCAGTGGGACCAATTAGTGCCCATTAGTGATGCCAGTCAGGGCAGGCTATTAGTGCCGACTATCAGTGATGCCCATCAATGCCCATCACTGCTGCCCATCAATGCCACCCATCAATGTCCACCAGGGCCCATCTGTGCCACCTATCTGTGTCCTCCAGGGAAACCTATCAGTGCCTGTCAGTGCCACCCATCAGTGCACACCAGTGTCACCTATCAGTGCCACCAGTGCCACTCATCAGTGCCACATATCAGTGCCCATAAGTGTGGCATATTAGTGCCTCCTCATCAGTGCCACCTAATCAATACCCATAAGTGCCACCTCATCAGTGCCCATCAGTGCAGCCTATCAGTGCCCATCAGTGCCGCCTCATCAGCACACACCAGTGAAGGAGAAAAATTAATTATTTACAAAATGTACTGGCAAAAACTAAGAAAACCTTTTTTTTCAACATTTTCTTTTTTTTTTTTCTTTTTTTTTTTTCTTCCGGATCAGTTTGCTTCCTGCTTTCTCCACTTTTGATTTCACTCATAGCTTATCATCGTGGGATGCTTCACGTCATTTCCGGAATCCCCTATGCACAACTCCAAGTTCCCCCCCCCTCTCCCCCCCTCACCTCCCTCCCCCCCCTCGCCCCCCCCCCTTAGGTTCCGCCAGCTCTTTCTCCTAGACTCATTAACTTTATGTATGTCTTGGAGGTTTTAAAGCTTATCCAGCTGTTCCATTTCTCATTATCTTCCTCTGATGACTCTTCTTCTCTAATTTTCAGGGACTCCATGTTCCTAATTTCATCTACTTTTTGGCACCATTCTTTCATTGTTGGTATTTGGGACGATTGCCAGTACCTGGGGATTAAGCCTTTCGCTGCGTTCAAAAGATGTGGTATGATTGTCCTCGTATACTGTGTAATGGACCCATTTGTTCTGTGGAATAAGCAACTCCATGGGTCTCTAGGTATTACCGCTCCCGTTATTTCCTTGCTCAGGTCCACTACCTCCTTCCAGTATTCCTGTATCTTTCTACACTCCCACCATATATGTTTCATTGTCCCCTGGGTCTCACACCCCCTCCAGCACCTTTTTTCCCGTCCTAGTTGGATCTTTGCCATTCTTTCCGGAGTGAGATACCACCTTGTGAGGCATTTATAATTTGTCTCCCAGGTGTTGCTATCTGTAGCGGATTTGAATACCAGTTTTGTTATCTTTTTTCATTCGTGCTCACCCAACTGTTCCCCAAACTCCTTTTCCCATTTCTCGAAGCATGGCGGTCTTTCCTCTCCTCTCATTTCTATCATCATGTTGTATAACCTGGAAACCTCTCCCTTTCTTCTCCCCTCCTTCATAACTATTTTTTCTAGTTGTGTTCTTTCTCTTTCTGTTCTTAGTGGTTGTGGTAACGAGTTTACAAATTGTCTTAGTTGTTGATATCGCCATGCATCGATTATATGGAAATCCCCCCTACTTCTTTTTTTTAGTAAAAAATAAAAAATCCAGCAGTGATTAAATACCACCAAAATAAAGCTCTATTTGTGTGAAGAAAATGATATGAATTTCACATGGTTACAGTGTGCATGACCGTGCAACTGTCATTCAAAATGTGACAGCACTGAAAGCTGAAAAATGGCCTGGGCCGGAATGGGGTAAAAGTGGCCAGTATTGAGGTGGTTAAAAAGGATTTCAAGGCAAAAGTGGAAGGGCAACTTATCCGCTTCATCACCTCCCTCTGGTGCAACTTTTGCCACCTTTCAGGGGGAGGAGGTAATGGGAAGATGTTTGGGACAGATAACCCTTCCACTCCATATCCATTACTGCTCCTAGGAACTGTGCAATTGGAAAGTGCCTAACCTACTATCCTCTAGGCCCTATTGCTGGCCGGGCTCCTGACCCAAAAATAGGAGGGGGGTGACACCATGTTTTACCACGCCAGGTGAAACAAACCCTAGTGACACCATTGCTTGTGTGTGTCTCATACACCGCATGAGCTTTGGTCTGAAATGCTGGGCGGCGCTGTAACAAAGTCCCGCCTCCTGTGAGATAGACGGAGCACTAATCCAATGCAATGAAATTGAATCAGTGGGATATGCATCATAGCAACCTCAAGCCAGGCTAGGTGGCTGGACTTTGTTACAGTGGCCACCTGGGAGATTTGAATCGAAGCTCCGTGACAGCAGGAGATCATTGCCGCTCTCTGTGAACCAGGGGCACTGGTAGGCTGCAATTGGTGGGCACTGACAGGCTGCAATTGGTGGGCACTGGTTGGCAGCAATTGGTGGCCACAGGTAGGCTGCAATTGATGGCCACAGGTAGGCTGCAATTGGTGGCCACCAGTAGGCAGCAATTGGTGGGCACTGATACGCTGCATTTGGTGGGCACTGGTAGGCTGCATTTGAGGGGCCTTGGTAAGGCTGCATTTGGTGGGCACTGGTAGGCTGCATTTGAGGGGCACTGATAAGGCTGCATTTGATGGGCACTGGTAGGCTGCAATCAGTAGGCACTAGCAGGCTGCAATTGGTAGGCACTGGTAGGCTGCATTTGGTGGGCACTAATAAGCTGCATTTGGTGGGTACTGATAAGGCTGCATTTGGAGGGCACCGATAAGCTGCATGTGGTGGGCACTGGTAGGCTGCAATTACTGAGCACTGGTAGGCTGCAATTGGTGGGCACTAGTAGGCTGCATTTGATGGGCACTGCACTGGTAGGCTGCATTTGGTGGGCACTGATATACTGCATTTGGTGGGCACTGATAAGCTGCATTTGGTGGGCACTGGTAGGCTGCAATTGGTGGGCACTGGCAGGCTGCATTTGATGGGCACTGATGAGTCTGCATTTGGTGGGCACTGACGAGGCTGCATTTGATGGACATTGGTAGGCTGCATTTTGTGGGCACTGATAAGCTGCATTTGGTGGACACTGATGAGCCTGCATTTTGTGGTCACTGATGAGGCTGCATTTGGTGGGCACTGATAAGCAACATTTGGTGGGCACTGATGAGGCTGAATTTAGTGGGCACTGGTAGGATGCATTTGATGCATTGATATAATTTCTGCAGTCTCTGACCATCTCTTGTATCATGTCTGCAGTCTCTGACCATCTCTCGTATCATATCTGCAGTCTCTGACCATCTCTTGTGCCATGTCTGCAGTCTCTGATCATTTCTTGTATCATGTCCGCAGTCTCTGACCATCTCTTGTATCATGTCTGCAGTCTCTGAACGTCTCCTGTAGTATGTCTGCAGTCTCTGACCATCTCTTGTATCATGTCTGTAGTCTCTGACCATCTCTTGTATAGTGTCCGCAGTCTCTAACCATCTCTTGTATCATGTCTGCAGTCTCTGACCATCTCTTGTATCATGTCTTCAGTCTCTGACTATCTCTGGTATCATGTTTGCAGTCTCTGACCATCTCTTGTAGTATGTCTGCAGTCTCTGACCATCTCTTGTATCAGGTCTGCAGTCTCTCACCATCTCCTGTAGTATACCTGCAGTGTCTCACCATCTCTTGTATCATGTCTGCAGTCTCTGACCATCTCTTGTATCAGTTCTGTAGTCACTGACCATCTCTTGTATCATGTCTGCAGTCTCTGACCATCTCTTGTATCATGACTGCAGTCTCTGATCATCTCTTGTATCATGGCTGCAGTCTCTGACCATCTCTTGTATAGTGTCCTCAGTCTCTGACCATCTCTTGTATTATGTCTGGAGTCTCTGACCATCTCTTGTATCATGTCTGCAGTCTCTCACCATCTCCTGTAGTATGCCTGCAGTCTCTGACCATCTCTTGTATCATGTTTGCAGTCTCTGACCATCTCTTGTAGTATGTCTGCAGTTTCTGACCATCTCTTGTATCAGGTCTGCAGTCTCTCACCATCTCCTGTAGTATGCTTGCAGTCTCTGACCATCTCTTGTATCATGTCTGCAGTCTCTGACCATCTCTTGTATCATGTCTGCAGTCTCTGACCATCTCTTGTATCATGTCTGCAGTCTCTGACCATCTCTTGTATCATGTCTGCAGTCTCTGACATCTCTTGTATCATGTCTGCAGTCCTTGACCATCTCTTGTATCATGTCTGCAGTCTCTGACCATTTCCTGTAGTTTGTTTGCAATCTCTGACTATCTCTTGTATCATGTCTACAGTCTCTGACCATCTCCTGCAGTATGTCTGCAGTCTCTGACCATCTCTTGTATCATGTCTGCAGTCTCTGACCATCTCTTGTATCATGTCCACAGTCTTTGACCATCTACTGTAATATGTATGTAGTCTCTTACCATCTCTTGTGTCATGTTTGCAGTCTCTGACCATCTCTTGTAACTCATCTGCAGTCACTGACCAGCTCTTGTATCATGTCTGCAGTCTCTGATCACCTCCTGTAGTATGCCTGTAGTCTCTGACCATCTCTTGTGTCATGTTTGCAGTCTCTGACCATCTCTTGTATCATGTCTGCAGTCTCTGACCATCTCTTGTATTATGTCTGCAGTCTCTGACCATCTCTTGTATCATGTCTGCAGTCTCTGACCATCTGTTGCATCATGTCTCATTCGAGTACTCTGCTTCTGTTCCTGTGTTTTGTTTATTATTAAGAGATCACATGAGGATCCCAGGGTAACGAAGACTCCTTAGGGGATCATCTTTGTGTTTAAGTCATTGCAATAGAAACATCTGTAAAGGGGAGGAGTTAGTAAGATGACCACGTGGCCATGACCATGTGGGGGCGCCAGAAATATTTCTGCACCCAGGCGCCTGTGATCCTAGGATCGGACCTGTTACAGTGCATTTCAGTTCCTGAAAAAAAAAAGGCGAACGTGCTGCATTCTTTCTGCAACAAACTGTACTGGAACATGGTCAAACACAACAAAAACGCACCGTAAAGCAACTAAACACAACAAAAAACGCACTGGGACATACATGTTCTTATTTAAGGTGAAGAAAAAAAGGTGTAAAAAATGCAGCTGAACACATCAAACATGCATGTCAAAAAATACATCTAGAACACATTGGGACTGCATTTCAATAATGTGAACTGGCCCTCGCAGCATATTTCAATTATGCAACCCCAACATTTGCCCCAAATACATTGGCACACACACATAGAACATGGTTTATGAGAAAACCTACCTGAATATAGTCCTTCTGCAGCACTTGAATAAGGGCAGGGCACATCTCTGGAATAATGAATCCCAGAGCTTAGGGGGAGATCCCTCTGGTAAACTTGAGGTCCTGGAGGCTTCTCCCTGTTGCCAGAAAATTAAAAGTGGTTATGAGCCTCTGTTCAGGGCTGATGGAGGTCTGCATGCATGTGTCCTGCTTCTTGATATGGGGGGGGGCACCAATGCTAAGAGGTGTTGAAAGCAGGGATCCGTCATCCGGAGACAATTCCTGTAATCATCTGGATTATTCTCCTGAATCTCCCGCAGCAAAGACATGTGGCCATATTGCTCATTGAGCAACCAATTTTTGGTCCAGGAGGTCCTCTTTTTCTTCCTCCTACAAAGGACTCGAGTCAGAGCAAAGACTCCTAGTCCAACAATGGCTAGATTTCACTTATCTCACATCATGGCTGGTCCTCACACGAACGAACGAAAAGTCACGAATCAACGATCACCAACCTCCTGCTAGCAAAATTAGCAGAAGGGGCCCAGACGGGTGACGCACAAAAAAGGACCTTCCTCTTTATACCCTCGTAATACGTAGCTACGTTCGTGTTTGTCGAACGAAATTATTCGGATGGTCAGTGTGACCAACAAAATCTGGGACACTCGCTTCTGCCAAAAATCCAAGGTTTTGTCAAACGCAAATCGGATTGTGTGTACAAGGCTTTAGTGTCAGATTTGTCCGCCGCAATGTCGAAATAAAAATCTCTGATGCTTTACATTACTAGTAAAAAAAAGTAAAAATTCCATAAATATATCCCAAAGTTTGTAGACGCTATAACTTTTGTGCAAACCAATATACGCTTATTGGGATTTTTTTTTCTTTACCAAAAATATGTAGCAGAATACATATTGGCCTAAATTGATGAAGAAATTAGATTTTTGTACATTTTTTATTGGATGTTTTATAGCAGAAATGAAAAAAATATTGTTTTTTTTTCAAAAGTGTTGGTCTTTTTTTGTTTATAGTGCAAAAAATAAAAACCTCAGAGGTGATCAAATACCACCAAAAGAAAGCTCTATTTGTGGTAAAAAAAGCACATCAATTGTATTTCGGTAGATCATCGCACGTTTGCGCAATTGTCAGTTAAGGTAACGCAGTGCCGTATCGAAAAAAATGGCCTGGTCATGAAGGGGGGGTAAACCTTCCAGAGCTTTAGAGGTTAAAGGGAGTGTGTTAGGGTTCTGGCAGCTATTTGTGTTAACATAAAGTATACATAGCAGCTCACAAGATTGCAACACATAAATTATCATCTAGAAATGAATGTTTAGTGTTTTGTACAGTATTTTCTTTTTAATACATTTTGAAAAAAAAAAATATTTTTCCTTTTTTTAATCAACAAAATATTAAATAGTGCATAGGTTCACATACTTACCAGCAAATTATAATTGCTGAAAAATAGTCTGTTGCTTACGCACCTCAATAGCTGAAGTGCAGATTACATTCACAGCTGAATAATCAGAGCAATGACATATCATCCTTCCCCTCCACTTTCTCTGTCTTCACACCAGATGCAGTCCAGTGCATTTCTATTCTGCATCTAAAATGCATGAACAGTGTTGAACATGGATTCCAATAGCCTTAGCTCATAACAGTGCAGTCAACAAATGTATAACATGTTCTCTTTTTTCCCTATATATGTGATAGAGTGATGTCAAAATTGTGCTGTTACATGTAATTATGATGTAACATAATTCTATGCATAGTTATAGTAATGTTTGTATAGTTGGTTATTACACTGCCATCTTGTGGTTGTTTTGGATATTGCACCTTTCCATTCTGTTTTCTTAGAGTGTTCCCTCCCATCCTCTGTGAGGTAATTTCCTCTTCCTGGTTCACTCTGTGATGTGGCTTCCTCTTCCTGTGTCCTCTCTCTGTCTCATGGGGATGAATATGGCTACACGTTTGTAGGCCTCACATAATCTGCTCGCATCCTAGGACACATTGCCATGTTTTGACCTGCAGATACCATCTTTCAACCATCTGCCACATTTGTTGTCTGCTGTACCTACTATTCGCAATAAATCTACGCTTATGAAAGAATCGGTGTCTGGTGAGTTCAAGCTATCTGATAAAGACTGTTCACAGTGATTATATCTGCTTATACAGGCCAGGCAAAGAGGTCTTAGCAAGGGATAAGTCACTATTACAACAGTTGGAGTCAGAATAGTCAAAACATGGTGGAATTCCTAAAGCATGCTGTGCAGATAAATAGTCAAAACATTATAGGATTCCTTCAGCCTGCTGCGTGGGTGGGTAGTCAAAACATGTGGTAGAATTCCTGCTGTGTAGATGTGTATGTTTAATCTGCAATCAAGCTCAGTGCCATCCTCCATCCTTTGAAAGCACATGGTCACACAAGCTTACTGCACTTCACCTGTTAAAAACTGTTTCTCTGCATTGGACTGTGTTATCCCACCTGTCTAAGCTGCTGTTCATCTTCTTAAAGAGACAGTAGCCATTTTTTTCAAAACTTGAAAAAATGTCTAGACAAGTTTCTGAACATTCTTTTATCACTGAATCTACACAGATACATCATGCCTCTGACCACACAGATGTACAGGGAGCAGATTCTGTAGATATTGCAGAGAAAACTGTAAAACCCAAACGCACAATCATACCAACACAGAAACTCAGAGAAAACTATGAAACCACTAGACATGAGTTCTCTGTCTGAATTGTGGGACAAAACTACATACTGCATGTCAGTCTTGCCAAGCTGCAATCAACAAGCTTAATTAAGAAACTCTACAGATCGCTTATCTGCAGTGTATAAGAGCTTCCAGCAGCTGTCTGCAAAATACACAGTTTTCTTAAAGGACTCTAATATAGACGGCTCTTTAGCAGAACTGTCTAAGACTGATGAACTAAACCAACAAAGAGATCCTTTATGGCAAGATGCCAAGGATAAGGCAGAACTCCGCATCACTAAACTGCAGGAGACCGGATCTCATAAATCCTCACCTACTAAGCTTACAATGAGTTCTTCTAGATCTTCAGGCTCTAGAAACTCAACAATAATCGACAAGCTAATAGAGGCCCGTGCAAGTCTGGAAGCAAATAAAATGCGAAGCTCATTTGCCAGAAAGGAAGCTGAGATAGCAGCCCACCAAGCAGAGATGACAGCTCACTGAGCAGAAATAGAAGCTCAGATCAAAGCTCACCAAGCAGAGATGACAGCTTGCCAAGCAGAGATTGCAGCTCACCAAGCAAAGGCAGAATCCCAAATAAAGATTCTGCAAGTGGAAAGGGAGGAAGCAGCTGCCCGAGCAAGGCTAAAGGTCCTTGAACAAGCAATGGGGGGAAGTATTAACTCGGACTGTTCCATTCCAGCAGAAGAGAATGATCCAGTTGAACACACCAGTGAATATGTGCTAAGGCACAGTGCTTGCAATGATAGAGAGTCATCTCCTGTACCGCCTACTAACATTACTGTTCGGACTCTTAACACCAAGACCTCTAATACGCACAAGCCTGAGCCTCTTCAAGTCCACAAAGCAAGTGTATTCACACAGAAAACCACATCATCTCCTATCAATGACAAGGTGACTGCCAGCGACAAGCCACGGTTCAAGCAAGAGCCAGAAGAAACCTTAGAGACTAAGCCAAATGCTCTTGCAACATCATTTTATCCTGGTAAACCTCCACCTTACTCACCAGAGAACTTTCACACCCAAGGGGTCCCACAAGTTACTTTGGCACCAAAGAGTGAGAAATCAGACCTGTCTGACTTCGCCAGATATATGATTTCCCGCAAGCTCATTAACATTAGCGTCTCAAGGTTCGATGACTGTCCAGAGAACTACAGAGCTTGGAGAGCAACCTTCAAAGCTTCTATCGCTGATCTCAACCTTACTGCCAAGGAGGAACTTGATTTGCTCATAAAGTGGCTGGGGCCAGAATCTGCAGATTGTGTTAAAAGACTGAGAGCAGTGCATGTTGACTACCCAGATGCAGGTGTTGCTGCTGCAAGCGCAAGACTTGAACAAACATATGGTAGCTCTAAAGCCATAGAAAGTGCTCTATTCAAAAGAGTGCAAAATTATCCAAAAATAGGAATCAAAGATCATAGCAAGCTTCAAGAACTATGTGACCTCCTCATGGAGCTACAATCGGCAAAAGCAGACCCTCGTCTACCTGGGCTAAGCTACCTGGACACCGCCCATGGCGTGAACTCAGTGGTGTCCAAACTGCCATACAATCTGCAGTAGAAATGGGCACAACAGGGCTCAAGATATAAAAGAGAGTATAACGTATCCTCTCCTCCATTCTCATATTTTTGCAGGTTCATCAGTGAACAAGCCTGGACGAGAAATGATCCCAGCTTCAGCTTCAGTGAGTCTAGCTTGCCTGCATCATCATCATCATCATCAGGGTATGATAAAGCAGCTAAACATAGAGACTTATATAGAGCAGTATCTGCTAAAAAGACAGACATCTCACCTCCCGTATCCTCTCCAGCACACCAGAGTGATTCGGGTGATAGAGATAAAGATCCAAATCGTCAGTGCCCTACAAAAAACCTCACCCTCTAAAGAGATATCATGGGCTTAGGGCAAAGACTGTCCAAGAACGCAGGGAGATTCTCCAGAAACTTGGAATATAATATAGGTGTTTTGCTTCCTATGACCATTTTGCTAAAAACGGTTAAGTTGCCATCAAGTGCACAGAATGCAGTAGTGGCAAACACGTTACAACTATGCATCATGCTCTGCTTCCAGACAATCACAGCAGCCATCTACGTTGAACCCTGCATCAAATCATGGCGGGGAGCAACAAAGCCATACTTCAGCCACTACAAATGTTTCTTCTTCATGTACTGAAGTCTGTGGAGAAGGATTAAGCCACAAATGCTGTGCCAAGGTATGTCTAGTCAAAATATATCTAAAGGATCAACCTGAGAAAGCTACTAGGATGTATGCCATAATAGATGAGCAGAGCAACAGATCCCTGGTCAAGCCTAAATTATTTGAGATCTTTGGCATAAAAGGACATGCAACACCATATACCCTCAACATCTGCTCTGGCCGTGTAGAAACCTCTGGCAGAAGGGCCGATGGGTTCATGGTCTCCCATATCAAGGCAAAGAAGGGCATACCCTTGCCAACATTAGTTGAGTGTGACCAAATACCAGACAACAGGGAAGAAATTTCTACCCCAGATGCTGCATATCACCATCCCCATTTAAGGCACCTGGTTGCTGATATTCCTCCAATGGACAAGGATGCTGAAATACTTGTCTTGCTGGGAAGAGACATTCTCAGAGTACATAAAGTGCGCCAGCAGTGCAACGGATCTGACAACGCTCCATATACACAAAGACTTGATCTTGGCTGGGTAATAGTGGGCGATGCATGCTTAAACAGAATGCAAATGCCATCTGAGATTAACTCCTTCAAGACTCATGTGCTAAGAAATGGGTGTGCTTCTTACGTCAGACAATGCCCTCATCATTATGAAGTAAAGGAGAAGCCTCTTAACATCATCCAGGTATCTGATGTTACTCCTATCCCTATGGTGACAATTTATGTAACACAGTGTTTTGTTCTACATGTGATGACAACAGAATAGCCTTGTCAGTTGAAGATAGAGAGTTCATCGCAATAATGGACAGTGAACTCTCCAAAGATGAATATAACAGCTGTGTTGAACCATTACCTCTTCGTGCTACAAGAGTCAGACTTCCAAATAATCATGAACAAGCTTTATCCAGATTCAACTCACTTCAGCGAACACTAAAGAACAGGCCTGAAATGAAGGAACATTTCATTGCATTTATGAAAAGGATCTTTGACAATGATCACGCTGAGCCAGCTCCACCTCTTCTTGAACATGACGAGTGCTGGTATCTGTCTTTCTTTGGAGTGTATCACCCACGTAAGCCAAAGCAAATCAGGGTAGTGTTTGATTCCAGTGCCAAGCATCAAGGTATATCCCTGAGCGATGTTCTTCTTACTGGTCCTAACCTAACCAAGAACCTTGTAGGAGTACTTATGAGGTTCAGAAGAGAGCCAGTAGCCATAACTGCTGACATTGAACAAATGTTCCATTACTTTATAGTAAGAGAAGACCTTAGGAACTTCCTAAGATTTCTGTGGGTCGTGACAACAACATAAACAATGAAGTGATTGAATACCGCATGAAAGTACATGTATTCGGAAACAGTCCCTCACCTGCTGTAGCAACATATGGTCTATGAAGGACTGCCCTTGATGGAGAATAGGAGTATGGTGCAGCTGCTCGACACTTCATTTAGAAAGACTTCTACGTGGATGATGGACTCAAATCCTTACCCACAGATGAAGTAGCCATAGACCTGCTCCAGAGGACTGAAGGTATGATTTCTGAGGCCAACCTCCACCTTCATAAGATTGCCTCAAACAGAGCTGCTGTGATGAAAGCCTTTCAGCCTGGTGATCATGCCACAGGATTTAAAGATTTAAATCTAGGAATGGACATGCCTCCTATTCAGAGAAGTCTGGGCTTACGGTGGAACTTATTTAAGGACACCTTTCTGCAGACAAGCCATTCACCAAACGTGGTGTTCTGTAAGTGATGAACAGTCTATGCGATCCACTGGGATTTGCGGCTCCCATCACCATACAAGGTAAATCCTTATTAAGACAACTATCAGAGACTATTCAAGATTGGAATGCTCCACTACCAACAGACAAATATTCAAAGTGGAAGTCTTGGAAACAATCTCTACACGCCTTATATGGAATTGATATACCACACTGCTACACTTCAGCTTCCATTGCTGCAAGTCAGAGAAAAGAGATTCATATCTTCTCAGATGCATCCACTGAGGCCATAGCAGCTGTTGCCTACCTCAAGGTAAGAGACTCTCACAATCAAACCCATGTAGAGTTTCTATTTGGCAAAGCTAAGTTAGCGCCTAAGCCTGAGCACACAATTCCCAGGCTTGAACTTTGTGGGACTGTACTAGCTGTAGAAATCGCAGATTTTATACTGTGTGAGCTAGACATTCAAATAGATGACATCAAATTCTACACAGACAGCAAAGTTGTTTTGGGCTACATATACAATCAGACAAAACGCTTCTATGTCTATGTCAGCAACCGTGTAGAAAGAATCAGAAAATCCTCAAGGCCTGAACAATGGCATCATGTTTCATCTGAGCATAATCCTGCAGATCATGCCACCAGACCAATGTCTGCAAGTGCCTTTGCAAACTCTTCTTGGTTAACAGGACCTGAATTCCTGCTGGATCATACTGAAGAAATTGCATCTGAGGTTTTCAGACTTCTAGATCCTGACAATGATCCAGAGATTTGTCCTCAAGACCTTTGCTGTTGATCTGAACCCTGACCTCCAAATTGGAGGCTTTGTTCTCCTCAAACACCAGCAAGCCAAAAGAACTAAATGGCCCATGGGACCCATTGCAAAGACCATCTCCAGTGATGATGGAATGGTATGTAAGGTGGAGGTGAAGGTTGCCAGACAAGGAACTGTAAAGACCTTCCTCAGACCCATCACAGAACTTGTTTTACTCTTGCTTTTTGGAGACTGAACTTGCTTACCTGGGTCTGTTAGATTCAGTTTCTACTACAAGAAGAATGTGCCTTGAACTTTAAGTGACACTTCTTGGTGCCTTCTTGAATTGTTGTTGCATATACATGCATGTTATTTTTTGTCTTTCGGATCTTCAAGACAACTGCAAATTGCACCATTGTTTATTTGCATTGCATAACTACCGTTATGATATAGCATAGTGGTATTTACAATACTAGATGGGGAGTGTGCTGTTACATGTAATTATCATGTAACATAATTCTATGCATAGTTATAGTAATGTTTGTATAGTTGGTTATTACACTGCCATCTTGTGGTTGTTTTTGATATTGCACTGTTCCATTCTGTTTTCTTAGAATGTTCCCTCCCATCCTCTGTGAGGTAATTTCCTCTTCCTGGTTCACTCTGTGATGTGACTTCCTCTTCCTGTGTCCTCTCTCTGTCTCATGGGGAAGAATATGGCTACACGTTTGCAGGCCTCACACAATCTGCTCGCATCCTACCTATCCCACCCCGGTGTAGCCTCTCCCTGCAGAAATAGATCACTGCTATAGAGATCTGTTGCTGGCTGATTGCAACCACAATTAGGACCTGATTCATAGGTGCATGGGGAGTGCATGGGGAGTCTGGAAATGGTCTTCATTAATTAGATCCAAACCCCCATGAAGAAAAAGAGTTTAACAAATAGAATATGGTGGGTAAAAGACAAAGCTGCCTGGATCCTGGCAAAAATATTCAGATCTGATATTAAGTCCCACAATACATTGATGAATCACTTTCCCGGTGTATCTGTTAAAGCCTAATTCCAGCTTTCTGTCACTTTAAAATACACTATATTACCAAAAGTATTAGGACACCTGCCTTAACACGCACATGAACTTTAATGGCATTCCAGTCTTAGTCCGTAGGGTTCAGTATTGAGTTGGACCACCCTTTGCAGTTATAACAGCTTCAACTCTTCTGGGAAGGCTGTCCACAAGGTTTAGGAGTGTGTGTCACACACTTGATGGTGGAGTCTGACTTATGCAGGAGTAACTTCTCTTGTGACCCTGATTCAGGAACCACTGGTAGAGCAGACTGGAGGTTCGGGAGTGAGGATGGCACGAGGGTTGGACTGGTCACCGGTGAGAGCTTGAGAGGTCTCTCTGGCCTCGTGCTGGATGGTAGAATGGTGGTACAGGCTTGGTCGGCAACAGACGGGTAATGCAGTACAGAAGGAGCAGGCAGAAGAGTAGTCAGGTACAGGCTGGGTTCGTTAACAGGCTGGCAGTAGAGGTACAAGGGAGCAGGCAGAAGAATGGTCGTGGGAAGCCAGGGTCGGTGCAGGAGGAGATCAGACCAGGTTTAAGTCAAAGCCGGGTCACAGGAACAGGAAATCAGATAAACAGGTTGCTAGGGTACACGGAACACTGTAGAACGGACAGCACTGGCTGCATGGTGCTGTCCAGTTTAAATAGCTTGTGTAGCACCAGTAGGGCCGTGCACCCGTACATGCACCTACTGCATGAGAACAGGCATTCCAGGTGGATTTCTCAATACAGTTTCCCGACAGTGTGTCTATGGGAATGTTTAGCCATTCTTCCAGAAGTGCATTTGTGAGATCAGGCACTGATGATGGACGAGAAGGCCTGGCTCGCAGTCTCCGCTCCAATTCATCCCAAAGGTGTTCTATCAGGTTGAGGTGCAGGCCAGTCAAGTTCCTCCACCCCAAGCTCGCTCATCCATGTCTTTATTGACCTTGCGTTGTGCACTGGTCCAAATCATTTGGTGGAGGAGGGATTATGGTGTGGGGTTGTTTTTTAGGGGTTGGGCATGGCTCCTTAGTATCAATGAAGGGAACTCTTAAGGTGTCAGCATACCAAGACATTTTGGACAATTTCATGCTCCCAACTTTGTGGGAGTTTGGGGATGGCCCCTTTCTGTTCCAACATGACTGAGCACCAGTGCACAAGCAAGGTCCATGAAGACATGGATAAGCTAGTTTGGGGTGGAGGAACTTGACTGGCACTGATAGGGAGGTCCTTTGATGATGCCCTGTGGGAGGGCGAAACACGTTGAAGGAATTTCTGGTCCCAAGTTCCAACGTCGTCATTTCCTGTTGTGGAGTGAGGATGGCACGAGGGTTGGACTGGTCACCGGTGGGAGCTTGAGAGGTCTCTCTGGCCTCATGCTGGATGGTAGAATGGTGGTACAGGCTTGGTCGGCAACAGACGGGTAATGCAGTACAGAAGGAGCAGGCAGAAGAGTAGTCAGGTACAGGCTGGGTTCGTTAACAGGCTGGCAGTAGAGGTACAAGGGAGCAGGCAGAAGAATGGTCGTGGGAAGCCAGGGTCAGTGCAGGAGGAGATCAGACCAGGTTTAAGTCAAAGCCGGGTCACAGGAACAGGAAATCAGATAAACAGGTTGCTAGGGTACACGGAACACTGTAGAACGGACAGCACTGGCTGCATGGTGCTGTCCAGTTTAAATAGCTTGTGTAGCACCAGTAGGGCCGTGCACCCGTACATGCACCTACTGCATGAGAACAGGCATTCCAGGTGGATTTCTCAATACAGTTTCCCGACAGTGTGTCTATGGGTATGTTTGACCATTCTTCCAGAAGTGCATTTGTGAGATCAGGCACTGATGATGGACGAGAAGGCCTGGCTCGCAGTCTCCGCTCCAATTCATCCCAAAGGTGTTCTATCAGGTTGAGGTGCAGGCCAGTCAAGTTCCTCCACCCCAAGCTCGCTCATCCATGTCTTTATTGACCTTGCGTTGTGCACTGGTCCAAATCATTTGGTGGAGGAGGGATTATGGTGTGGGGTTGTTTTTTAGGGGTTGGGCTTGGCTCCTTAGTATCAATGAAGGGAACTCTTAAGGTGTCAGCATACCAAGACATTTTGGACAATTTCATGCTCCCAACTTTGTGGGAGTTTGGGGATGGCCCCTTTCTGTTCCAACATGACTGAGCACCAGTGCACAAGCAAGGTCCATAAAGACATGGATAAGCTAGTTTGGGGTGGAGGAACTTGACTGGCACTGATAGGGAGGTCCTTTGATGATGCCCTGTGGGAGGGCGAAACACGTTGAAGGAATTTCCGGTCCCAAGTTCCAACGTCGTCATTTCCTGTTGTGGTGTAACGCACGCTGGTCACGGTGTTCCAGGAAGAATTTACACGCTTTATCGATGCCTTGCTTTTAATACTGTCTTGTAAGTACCTGTCTTTTTTTGTGCAATAAATTCAGCTACCTTACAGTACTCACTATTGGCTCCCTTCTCTTGTCCATATGTGGTTTATATCGGTGATCTATTGGGAACTCCATTGGGTGAAACTCAACCGGACCTGTATGATCCATCCATAGGTGTGGGCAGCCTATTACATTAGGATGTGCACCCCAAAGCTCAAACACACATGCCTTTCTCTGAAACATCAGCAGCACGGGGGAGTGATCAAATAAGAAGTGCTCTGTGGTAAGCGGCTTCCTGTTCATTCACAGATGGAAGCATAGTAAACACAGTTTATGATTGAACTCAGTGAGTGTGTTCACTGTTAATTTAGAAAAGGAAGATGACAGTAAATTACATTTCTTCTAGCTTCTTCCCCCACTCTCCATCCTGAAACAACGTAGTGAGTTGGGTGTGCCCAGGCACACCTGGCACACCCTCTGCGCACACCTATGGATCCATCGCTCTCCACCAGATTTAAGCTTGATTGAGCCCCAGACTGAAAAGCTGGAAGTCCATTATCTCTGGTGAGTAGAGATACAGGAGGGGTGAGTGAAGGTTTGGAGCACCATTCAGCACATTAATGAAGACTGAAGCATTTGAGCACTATTGCACTTTAATGAAGATTTGAGCACACAGCACTTTTAATCAGCACTTTATTTTGGGACATTGATAGCAATATACCTGTATATTAAATTGTTGGCACTGTGTTTTGAATTGTTAGTGCTGTATATCTCATTTATCAATCTATTTTTTAATCTATTTCTATTTTTTTTTTTTTTTTTTAAGTGATTAGCACTTTTTTGTATAGTTGCTGCAATAATTTTCACTTTTTACATTTATCATAGCGCAAGTTTATTTATATTGTAGACGGCATTGATGAGCACTGATAGGAGGCACTGAGGGGCACTGATAGGAGGCACTGATGGGCCCTGATAGGAGGCACTAATGGGCACTGATAGGCTGCACTGATTAACACTGATAGGAGGCATTGATGGCCGCTAATAGGAGGCATTGATGGGCACTGATAGGCTGCACTGATAAGCACCAATGGGAGGCATTGATGGGCACTGATAGGAGGCACTAATGGACACTGATGGGAGGCACTGATGGGCACAGATAGGTGGCACTAATGGGCACTTATAGGCTGCACTGATGAGCATTGATAGAATGCATTGATGGGCACTGATAAGCTGCACTAATGAGCACTGATAGGAGGCATTACTGGGCAATGATAGGAAGCACTAATGGGCACTGATAGGTTGCACTGATAAGCACTGATAGGAGGCATTGATAGGCACTGATAGGAGGCACTAATGGACACTGTTAGGAAGTACTAATGGACACTGATAGGAGGCACTAATGGGCACTGATATGCTGCACTGATGAGCACTGATAGGTGGCATTGATGGGCATTGATAGGTGGCGCTGATGGCCATTGATGAGCACTGATAGGCAGAACTCATAGGCTGAACTGATGGGCACTGATGAGCACTGATATGCAGAACTCAGGCAGTATGGCTGAGCACTGATAGGCAGCATTGATGAGCACTGATGGGCATTGAGCACTGATAGGTGGCACTGATAGATACTGATAGGTGGCATTGATGAGCACTGATAGGTAGCAATGATGGGCGCTGATAGGCAGCATTGATGAGCACTGATAGGCAGCATTGATCAGTACTGATAGACGCTGATCGGCAACATTGATGATCACTGATAGATGGCACTGATGGGCAGCACTGAAGAGCACTGAAAGGTGGCACTGATGATTAAGGCACTGATTATCAGTGTGAACAATTTACTGGCATTCTTCACAGTTAATGACAGTCCTTTCCTCACACAGACACAGTGTGGGGGAAAGGGCTGTGAATAACCAGCAAGTCTGTTTATATGTGATCCGCTGATCACATGGTAAAGGGCTGCCATGACTGCGCTGGATGCATGTCCCAGGGGGCACGCGAGAGGCAGGGTTCTGGGAGGATGTTCATGGACACCATCCCGAAATTGGAAGCCGGGGCTCGGATGGAAGGGGGGGGGGGCAGGGAGGCCCATCATGATTTCTTGCACAAGGGCCCTGAAGGTTCTAGTTACCTCTGCTATTGAGCTGCTTTGAGCTTTACAATTCTGCTGTCACTCTGTAACATAAAAGTTAGACTAATGTGCTATCGTTAATTAAATAATCATAAATCAATTTTAATTCAATTGCAGTAAATATATGGGGATTCACACACTGTGTAAATATTGCATTCAGAAAACTTGAAGGGCAATGCATTTCTTTCAAATTCTTTTACTATTCGTTTCCAGTAAAAAAGGAAATACAAACATATTCATTCAAAATTGCTACCAAATAAAGCCCTATCTATCCAGAAAAAAATAAGCTAAAGACATTAGGGTAGACTACAAACATTAAAATGTAGAAAGTTTTAAGACGTCACCAAAATAAAAAAAATGTTTATATATTTAAGGATATTTAGAAAGAAAAAGTCTCAAAATACTCAAGTGGTTAACAATTATCATCAGCAAGACTGAATAAGACAGTTGCAATTTCTCTACAAGCCAAGAGTGGGTCCAAGTTTCAATTTTACACCCAGGCTCTTTAGCTTCATCTCGCCCTGTGGGAATGCTTTCATCATCAATGCTATAATGAAGTCCAGCTTAGAATTATCCTTAGCAGCCAGTAACACATTGGAACCTTGTCACTTATTGGGAGACACAAACGAAGGCCAATGGTCCCTTGCATTTATGAGAAACACATGGGTTGTCTATACTATTTTATCTTGAATATATTTTACTTTATTTGTTAACATATGATGAATGGAGCCAGATAGAATCAGATAATGTCAAGATGGTTTCTGTTTATTCTCATACACAACTCACTTGGTCCTTGGGAACCCCGAAGGTTTGCACAACTCTCCAATTTCTACTGGGAATTATTTATTGAAACTTTCCACCAAAAGTGACAAAGACAGTGTTTGGAACAAAATAGAAAGGGACAGATAGATAGATAGATAGATTGATTGATAGATTATTTTGCCTTTAAAAACAAAGATGTTTTAATCCTAAATCTTTTATCCTATTAAATTCAATGACTTGATATACAGGGTGGGCAATTTATATGGATACACCTTAATAAAATGGGAATGGTTGATAATATTAACTTCCTGTTTGTGGCACATTAGTATATGTGAGGGGGGAAACTTGACCTTGGGGGCCATTCAACTGGATTGGTTGTCATGAGCCACAGCATAGACAATTGCCTTCAGATGACCCCAAAGATAAAAGTCTAAGGGGGTCAGATTGGGAGACCTTGGGGGCCATTCAACTGGATTGGTCATCGTGGGCCAGTTGAATGGCCCCCAAGGTCTCCCGATCTGACCCCCTTAGACTTTTATCTTTGGGGTCATCTGAAGGCAATTGTCTATGCTGTGAAGATACGAGATGTGCAGCACCTGAAACTACGGATACTGGAAGCCTGTGCTAGCATTTCTCCTGCGGTGTTGCTATCAGTGTGTGAAGAGTGGGAGAAGAGGGTTGCATTGACAATCCAACACAATGGGCAGCACATTGAACACATTTTATAAGTGGTCAGAAACTTGTAAATAACTAATGAAAGAATAAAGTTACATTAAAACCAAGCATACCATTGTTTTTCTTGTGAAATTCCCAATAAGATTGATGTATCACATGACCCTCTTCCTATTGAAAAAACAAAAGTTGGATTCAAAATGGCCAACTTCAAAATGGCCACCATGGTCACCACCCATCTTGAAAAGTTTCCCCCCTCACATATACTAATGTGCCACAAACAGGAAGTTAATATCACCAACCATTCCCATTTTATTAAGGTGTATCCATATAAATGGTCCACTTTGTAGTTTGAAAGCATGTCAAAATTTTGATAAATTTTAGGACAACTTTCCCAAATGAAAACCACATATCTGTACATTGTTAAAAATTTGTTCTTGATACTCCCTCCTCACCAACTTGTAACCACATTCGTAGTGGTCTTTCGAAATGTCTATTTTCTTTTGTTGTTCTTCCCACTCCCTCCTCCCCTTACCCACCCTACACGTTCCCCTGTGCACCCTTTATATGTGATGTTGGGTTCCCTGCATTTTTTCTGCTATTAGACTGATGGTGTTATCTTTCCATCTTATTTGTAGAACCCGGACAATGTCCTCTTACAGATTGTTTTGATGACTCTTTTGGGAATGTTTATGTCTGTATTATTTTCTCACTTCTTATAAATTGAAAATAAAGATTTTTCAAAAAATTTGTTCGCTTAAGAAAAAAATTCCATCCTTCACCATTAAATTTTCTCATCTTTGCGTTTAAAAATGAACATTGATTTCACCCTATTAATGATAAAAAAATCCAGCAAACAATCTTAAAACAAAAAAATCAAACACAATTCTACTAGTGCAAACAATGCAATCTACGTGGCTAAGGTTTTATTTAAGTTTTGCTGATCAGAGTTAGGATCTATACATTTTTGTATAGAATACATTAAGGGCCAGTTCACACCAGAAGGCAGTGTATGTTTCCAGCACTACGTTCAAAACGCACTACACTTGTGATCTTCAGCGCGTATCACTGTTAACTTAACAATAACCCAAACACAGGTTGCAAAGGCAGTACATTTGCCTGCACCAGATCACATGGTACTACTGTAGTTGTGTGTTTGACCAGTTGCCTACGGGGCACGTTCACCCCTTTCCTGCCCAGGCCGATTTTCAGCTTTCTGAGCTGTCGCATTTTAAATGACAATTGCGCAGCCATGCAACACTGTAGCCAAACTAAATTTTTATACATTTTTTGAGGCAGATAGAGCTTTTTTTTCGTGGTATTTAATCACCACTGTGTTTTTTATTTTTTTCTAAACAAACAAAAAAAGACAGAATATTCTTAGTTACTGTTATAAAATTTTGTAAATAAGTAGTTTTTCTCCTTCACTGATATGCGCTGATGAGGCTGCACTTATAGGTTGCACTTATGGGCACTGATATTCTGCACTGATGGGCACTGATAAGCAGCACTGATGGGCACTGATAAGGGAGCATTGATGAGGAGTGACTAATGAGGCTGCACTGATATGCAGCACTGATGGGCATTGATAGGTGCCACTGATGGGCACTGATGAGTGCCACTGATGGGCAACACTGATAGGCAGAACTGATAGGCGGCACTGATGGGCACTGATAGTTGGCATTGATAGGAGGCACTGATAGTCATCCCTGATAGGCAGCATTGATTGGAGAGGGGGAGGAAGAAGCAGGACAATCATTTCATGTGCAGAGAAGAAGCATGCTGATAGGAAGATGACCTCCTCACCATGCTGACTCTGTCCATTCACAAGCTGGGGGCTGGTCCATGACAGCCTTGGCTTAGAGCAGTGGTTCTCAACTCCGGTCCTTGGGACCCACTAACAGGCCAGGTTTGCAGGATAACTGAAATACATCACAGGTGATATCATTTCCTACTCAGTGATTGCAGTATTCTAGTCTGCATCTCCCCAAGGTAATACTTAAAATCTGGCCTCTTGGTGGGTCCTGAGGACCGGAGTTGAGAACCACTGGCTTAGAGGAAGTATATGGAATGAAGGCTGAGGATATATAGCAGCAGAAGAGTAGTACCCCCAGAAACAGTTCACAGTTAAAGGTAATTATGGCATCAAAAGCTGCTCTTTATCTTTTAATTTTGTTACTAAACCCAGCAACCTTCATTCACTATAACTGGTCTCCCACAGTACACAGAACATGGAAATGCAATTATGTTAGTAAATATAAACTGATAAATACCTTTTCTCATTAGCAGTATATAGCAGTCTTGTGACTTCTATCAGGGTTCGGCCGAGCACTGGTTAACCACTGTAGACATAGTCTGTAACATAACAAAATGTGGAAAAATTGAAGTGCTGCGAATACTTTCCGGATGCACTGAATAATATTGTCAGAGAAAAAGATTCCTCTTAGTTTTGCCCCACAAGGAAATAAATTCTGCTTTTTAAATCTATCATGAGTGAGGGCAAACCAGGAGAGACAAATGTTTCTTATCTATCGTCAAATTGTGATTTAGAAAAAAAATCAAGGGAATTATTGTATCATTTACCACCGCATAATTTTTTTGTTTTACAGTTTCATCAAAGACTTGGCACAGAATAAACCTATAGACAGTATGTCAAAATCATCATTGTCTCACTCAGTATACATAAAATTTAAAGGAGATTATGTCATCCGTGAAGAGAAGAAGTAAAGTATGTAATGTAGAAGATTTGTACATGATTGCAGATTTGTATAGAAAAACAAAATTAATTTTGGCACTGGAACTTTACCTCTTCGTTTCAGAGCAGGGATGTCAAACTCAATTTCATAGGGGGCCGCACCAGCATTGTGGTTGTTAATGAGAACCCATAAAAGCTATGTGTGTTATTGCCACATCCCTTAATTATAGAAGACATTTTGGATACCTCCATATTGAGATTTTAAAGGCAATTATATAAATAATGAAAAATATTTTAAAACAGCAATATTGTATTCTTGCATATTAACCACTTCAGCCCCTGAAGGATTTCACACTCAAGGACCAGAGCACTTTTTGCGATTCAGCACTGCGTCGCTTTACAATTGCGCGGTCGTGCGGCATTGTACTCAAACGAAATTTGCGTCCCTTTTTTCCCACAAATAGAGCTTTCTTTTGGTGTTATTTGATCACCGCTGCGTCATTTCTGATCACCGCTATAAACAAAAGAAGAGCGACAATTTTGCAAAAAAACAAAACAAATTTCTTACTTTTTGCTAAACTACAAATCCAAAAAAAATATAAAAAAATATTTCTTTCAACGGTTTTGGCCGATTTTATATTCTTCCTCATATTTGTGATAAAGAAAATCGCAATCGGCGTTGCCGTGTTTACAGATGATGAGAATTAATTTTTGGGGTTTTTATTTTACATTTTTTTTTTACTAGTAATGGCGGCAATCTGCGATTTTTAGCGGTACTGCGATATTGCGGAGGACATGTCAGACCATTTTGACACTTTTTTGGGACCATTGGCATTTATACAGCGATCAGTGCTATAAAAATGCACTGATTACTGTGTAAATGCCATTGGCAGTGAAGGGATTAACCTGGAGGGGGCGCTCTAAGGGTTATCTGTGTTCCCTGGGTGTGTTCTAACTGTGTGTGGGCTGCCTTAGCAGGGGAAGGGGAGTGATCACAGCTTCCATGTAGAGGAAGGCTGTGATCACAGCCCTTCCCCCTCTCACAGAACGGAGATCCATGTTTACATGCACGGACCTCCGTTCTTTCACTGCGGGGGGGGGGGGCATCGTGGGTAGTCAGTGGAGATCGAGTCCGCCGCACCCGTTCCCTGGCCCCCCCGGACACAGTGAGTGTGCGAGTGTGCCTCCGGCGGCACGCACACGCTCACAGTTCACGATCTCGCAGCCGCCGTCATATGACGACGGTTTGCGATATGGAACCACCTTGTCACTGTCAACCTGCGGTTGGCAGTCGGCAAGTGGTTAAAAACATTAATAAGTAAAGAATATATGTATATAAAAGTGTTTTTCATTGCACATACAATACATTTACAGTCTATTCACTCATGTGGAAAAGTTTAGATTCAAATAATGAAATGGTATTCCCCATTAGATGCTGCTGTACCATAGATGACTTTATGGTTTCTGTAGATGGGGACATCCAACGCGTTTCGAAAAATGTGAACAAACCAAATCTTCATCAGGAATATTATACCATTTCTGTAAGTATAGGAACCAATTATATTACAATAATACACAAAGAATATCATATCATAAATCACGTTTAAACACTCACATTGCTGGGTATTTAGATAAAGACACCCCAGACTGTGTACAGGCTCTTCATGATCTGTGTTGATATGCCTTACATGCTGTACAAGAACTGATAGATGAGTATCCAATGATCAGTGTCCAATAGATATCAATTGCTGGAAGTAAAAGGAGATGAAAAAGTGGTAGTAGCTATTCATTGATTGTAGAGAGACCAAGGGAGCAATCCTAATGCAGATTAATTGTCTCCCATATATATCTGCTCGGTTAAAAAGGAGGGCAGACTGTGCCCTCCAAGAAAATAGTTAGGCTGAGCTGGCTTGCGTTTAGACAATAAAAATCAAATATAGCAGGAAAAAAATCGGTAAGGTTGATAATACATGTTATACATACGTTTCCATGCTGTCCCTGTTAAAGCCTCCAAAAGGGAGTGTTGTATTGGGGCCTTATCCTCTACCTGTGTGTATATACCAGGCTGCTGGAGCTGGTGGTCACACTGCACAATGTCCAGCGAGGAATGATGCAGATCCCCGGCGTCCCTATATTGTGCATGTGCGACGTTGTCGCATCACATGCAATCACGTCATTTCCGGCTATCCAGATGACCACATCCGGAAGTCGGATAAGCGCACCGCCATTTTCAGCCCCTGAGATGTAAACATCCGGGGATTCAGATTGTGGCTAATTGAACTAATACCGCCGACACAGGAAATCAAACCCCCCACAAAAATACGGATGAAAACAATGTTCCACACATGTATCTTGGTAAGGAGGAACAACATAAAGGCCTCGCACATATTGTGGGGGCCTTTCTGTGCCGGGTACAGCATGGGCACACAGTACATAAGGAGAGCCTACCAACACCTGGGGGCATCTAGATCTTTACATGAAACCCAGTACACATGAAATGAAAAACAGTTAGTATCACAACTACCAAAGTGGCAGTTTACACCAATATCATATACTGGCGTATATTGAAGCCAAATAAAGCACAACATAATATAAATAAATAAACAAAAAAAAACAAAGGTGTGATATTCACACTTCACTGTTAATTACCTCAAACAATGGGATAACATGTGTGTTAAGCTGATCATGTGGGACCAGATTATACAGATAATTTTAAAGCCAAAAACCAACTATTGTGTTGCTTTTATGTTAGCCTTTTAGTCAGTTTTGCCCAAACTAAACCCTTCTAGGAATGGCCTAAAGTTTTAGGCCTTGTTTATACCTAGAGGTGTTGTGGCACTAAGGTACCTGATCCAGCGTATTTTGCGTTGGAGCAGGACCTTATTCCAATCACCTCCTCTGATTGGAATATGTATATGATCCAAGACTGTAAATTTTACTGTGGGCATTCTACATCTATGTTTTTTTATGTCATGTCAGCCTAGGGGTAAGTATAGGATACCAATCTGCATGCTATGCATGTGTTTGGCAACTCACTGTCCTAGTTCTTGTTGTGGCTTGCCAATGTAGAAGGACCCACGTTTACATTGCATGAGGTAAGCTCAGCTTCCTGCTGAAAATGTTTGTGGGATGTACAGTTACGTTTAATACATTGATATTGGCTGAATGGTATGGATTTCTTTAAGGGCTCTGGTTGGAAGCTGTCGGCATGCAACAAAGTGTTGTCGGCAGTCTCCTTTCTAAAGAGCTTACATGTTAATTTACCTTTACAGTCTTTGAGAATACTGATATCCAAAAAGTCAATCTTATGTTGATCATATGTCATTGTAGAAAAGAGATTTGTGGCATTTGGTTCATTAAATTCAAAAAATCCTTCATCATCTCTTCAGAGCCATCCCACACACAGCACGTCATCTATGTATCTAGACCACATGACGACGTGTCTAGTGTATTCTGAGAATTGATCATTTGATAACAGGTCCTTCTCCCACTCCCCCAGGTACAGGTTGTCGTATGAGGGGGCACAGCAGGTGGCTATAGCCACACCCTGTACCTGGAGGTAGTGGAAGGCCTTATAAAGAAAAACATTATGTTGCAAAATAAATTCCAAAATATGGATGATAAATTGGTTGAACCTCCATTCATCTGTTGACTTCTATCGAAGTATACGCAACACAGTGCCAAGCCCCAACTCGTGGGGGATGCTGCTGTAGAGCGACTCGACATCAATATGAACCAAAAACAAAGACTCTAGCATCTCCAAGTTCTCCAGAGTCTGTAGAAAATGAATTGTATCCTTTACATAGGATGTTAGATTGTAACACGGGGCCTAAGATGTTGGTCGATGACCTGGCTAACCCCTTCTGAGATGCTTCCATTCCCACAAATTATAGGCCTTCCTGGTGGGTTCAGTGTGTTCTTATGCACATTCGGAAGCGCATAGAAAGTGGGTATGCAGGGATATTTCATTCTAATAAACTCCCACAGATCGTGGGAGATTATTTCCTCACTGAGGGCCTCATCTACCAGGGAGTAGAACTTCGGGTTAAATTGATTGACTAATAGAGGCGAGATCTTTCGATAGCCTGTTGTATTATTGAGGATTTTGAGGCACATGTTCTCGTACATATTGTCCATTAGGACAATGTTGCCCCCTTTGCCTGATGCTTTTATGGTTATGTTCGTGTTTTTCTTCAAAGATCTGAGTGCTAGTTGTTGTTCAGCACTCAAATTTTTGGTTGTCACATCAGGCTTTATAGCTTCTGTTTCTCTAGTTATCTTTTGAACAAAAAGTGATATTGCTGGATTCTGATTTAAGGGTGGAAAACTGTTTGATTTTTTCTTAAAATTTTTAGGGCTATTTATTTGTTTCTCCTCCTAGCTTTCCTCACTAACCAGATTTTGATCCTCCTCCCATGTCTCCCTCCAATGATTCATTCTCCTGCAGCAGCAGATTTAGGTCCCTGAGGGCCCTAAAATCTGCCGCTGTTAGATTTGGCTGTTTACCGCTGTTTTTGAGATGACTTTGTGTATAAGCTTTTTAGTAACAATTTTCTTGCAAATACGTTTATGTCTTTAATCATCTCAAATTTGTCCATGCTTTTGTTAGGACAAAAAGATAGTACCTGCTCTTCAATATGTGAGAATACATGGGAAGACAGATTCATTTTCTGTGTTGCTCTCACCACATAAAATGATATCCCTTTCTGCGTGTCTGTGGGATTTGATCTTTGTCTAAAAAACCTTCTGTTGGTGTTTTGGGCATTGCTCCTAAGTCTTTGTGAGGTTTGGAATTTGTATCTTGTGAAGAATTTAGACTTTTTGTACTACCGCCACTTTATGTCATGTATTTTGTGGCATTATATCCACCACCCTTACCACCACCAGTGAGTTTCGTGGGTTCCGTAGTGTGGTTTTTGTTCAATTGTTGAGATGCTCCATCAGCGTGTTGATGAGAAGAATCTTTTCTTTTGCGAAAAAGACGATCTGTGTGGGAGGAAGCTGAGGAATATGAATTAGAATGTGTATCCGATAAGTAATCACTATTTGTATTCATACCCTGGTTTTTCTTAATTTGATTCCTTTTTTAAGATTTTTTATCCCTATTCCATTTATATGCCTGGCCTCCCTTAAATGCATTCTTATCTCTCCAATATTTTTTCTCTTTAAGAGTATGGCTTTGCCAAACTGTTCTAGATGTTCCTTTACCTTTTTCTCATATATAGTGTATTCTTTCTGAGTCTTAAGTGGGGTGAGCTGAGCATATAATGAATTAATTTCTGCATCTAGTTTGTCTAATTGTTCTAGATATTCACCCTGTAACAATATCATCATTTTTTTTGAGCACTCATTCACCACTTCAGCCCTTGAAGGATTTACCCCCTTCGTGGCCAGAGCACTTTTTGCTATTCGGCACTGTGTCACTTTAACTGACAATTGCGCGGTCATGCAACGTTGTACCCAACGTTGGCGTTCCCACAAATAGAGCTTTCTTTTGGTGGTATTTGATTACCTCTGCGATTTTGAACTTTACAAGAGAGATGGCCTGCATCCCTCACACAAGGGCACTGAGCTTCTTGGTATGGAATTTAGGAATTTTTTGGACATACATTTAAACTGAGAAATGGGGACAGAAATGTAATTGGTGAGGAGAGTTTCTTAATTTTTTGCACTATAAACAAAAAAGGAGTGACAATTTTGAAAATAAAAACAATATTTTTTACTTTTTGCTATAACACATATCAAAAATATAGATCAAGGGGTTAACTGTGTTCCCTGGCTGTGTTCCAACTGTGTAGGGACTGGGCTGGCAGGAACATGACAGATCTAACTGATCCCAGTAAATCACTGTCATGTCCCCTGTCATAACGGGAAATCGGCGTGTTTACATTGGCGGTTCCCAATTCTGGCCCTTTAGTAGGTGATCGCGGGTTGTAGGTGGCTGAGCGGATTACGGTTTATTTAAGGCGAAATGCGCAATGCTGCTAACCTGATGCAGTAAATGTACAGACGCGGTTGGCAAGTGGTTATGTTTGCTTTCCCAATTTTTTTAAGATCATTGGTAATATGATCAAAGATGGGAAATTTTAGATATAGAATGCCCACAGTAAATTTTACAGTCTTGGATCATATACATATTTCAATCAGAGGAGGTGATTGGAATAAGGTCCTGCTCCAGCGTGAAATGCGCTGGATCAGGTACCTTAATGCCACAACACCACCAGGTTTAAACGAGGCCGAAAGATTTAGGCCATTCCTAGAAGGGTATACTTTGGGCAAAACCGACTAGAAGGTGAATATAAAAACAACACAATAGTCGGTTTTTGGCTTTAAAATTATCTGAATAATCTGGTCCCACATGATCACCTTGACACACATCTTTGGATGTTACCACATTGTTTGAGGTAATTAACAGTGAAATATGAATATCACACCTTTGGGTTTTTTTGTTTATTTATTTACATTTTGTTGTTTCATGTATTTGGCTTCAATATACGCCAGTATATTATATTGGTGTAAACTTTGGTAGCTGTGATACTGTTTTTCATTTCTTGTTTACATCCTGCTGGCTTTCATGTAAAGATTGAGATGCCCCTGGGTGTTCGTAGGCTCTCCTTACAGTATGTACTGTGTGCCGATGCTGTACCCGGCAAAGAAAGGCCACCACAATATGTGGCCTTTATGTTGTTCCTCCTTAGCAAGATACATGTGTGGAACATTGTTTCCATCCGTATCCTTGTGGGGATCTCCTGTGTCGGCAGTATTATTTGAATTAGTCGCAATCTGAGTCCCGGGATGTTTACATCTTGGGGACCGGAAATGGCAGTGTTCTTATCCGACTTCCGGATGTAGTCATCCGGGTAGCCGGAAATCATGCACATGCGCAATATAGGGAAGCTGGGGGCCATGATCGGTGCCATTCCTCGCTGGACATTGTGCAGTGTGGCCACCCGCTCCAGCAGCCTGGTATATACACACAGGCGGTGGATAGGCCCCAATACAACAATCCCTTTTGGAGGCTTTACCAGGGACAGAACAGAATTTTTTTTTCCTGCTATACTTCATTTATATTGTCTAAACGCAAGTCATCTCAGTCTAACTATTTTCTTGGGGGGCAAGATTCTGCCCTCCTTTTTGACTGAGCAGATATATCTGGGAGACAATTAATCTGCATTTGGATTGCTCCCTTGGTCTTTCTACAATCAGTGAATAGCTACTACCACTATGTTTTTGTCTCCTTTTACTTCCAGCAATTGATATCTATTGGACACTGATCATTGGATATTCATCTATCAGTCCTTGTACAGCATGTAAGGCATATCAACATAGATCATGAAGAGCCTGTACACAGTCTGGGGGTGTCTTTATCTAAATACCCAGCAACGTTAGTGTTTAAACATGATTTATGATATGATATTCTTTGTGTTTTATTGTAATATAATTGGTTCCTATGCTTACAGAAATGATATAATATTCCTGATGAAGATTTTGTTTGTTCGCATTTTTCGAAACGCGTTGGAGTGTCACCATCTACTGAAACCATCAAGTCATCTATGGTACAGCAGCAGCTAATGGGGAATACCATTTCAGGATTTGAATCTGAACTTTTCCACATGAGTGAATAAACAGTAAATGTATTGTATATGTAATGAAAACCACTTTTATATACATATATTCTTTACTTATTAATGTTTTTAATATGCAAGAATAAAATATCGCTGTTTTAAAATATTTTTCATGCTTTATATAATTGCCTTTAAAATCCTAATATTGAGGTATCCAAAATTGTATCAGCATTATGGTTGCCCTCACATGACCGGTTGTAACTGTAAGGCCATATAAATGTATCTACTCTTTCTCATATTAAATACTTGCCTCTGCATTCAATTATTACTGGTTTTGGTAATAATTTAACACTTATTCTGTGAAGGGCAGGTATAGACCGTCACGGAGGCCACTCACACTCCTGCAGCAGATGATGCAAATATGAAAAGGAAGGATTGCATACCGCAGGTATCATCCACAAAAAACTTTATTGGAGACTGCTCAAACAGAACATGGTTCCACCAGGGTGTATTCTGTATATGCAGTCTTCAATAAAGTTTATTGTGGATGAAACCAGAAGTGTGCGACCCTCCTTTTCAACTGGCATAGAATTGTATTATTTTCATAATAATTATAAACAGCTGTCCAGTGCACCCCACCCTCTTACATTAGATGTTAAGAACCCGCCAACCATCAGAGGTCAAGAGTCCTCCACCCTCCCTTACATCACAGTGCACCCCCTTACCTTTGCTGCTGCACGGAATAAGCTGTGGCGAAGCTGTGCAGGGTCTGGAGGAGAAAAACAACAAGAAAGCCAGGCATAAGAATGTGTCCAAGAGTACCATGTGGTCAGAGCTCCAGCCGCTCAACTGACGGAGGGGTTAATCCCCGAAATATCTAGTCCGTTTTTTGACTGAGCTCTGGCAATTTTCATCATCATCCACTCCTCCACCCTACCACCCTGTTTATTATAAATCAGCCACAGTCCGTCTGACGGACCCGGTAGACTGGTCTTGTAGCCCTCTCCAGGACTGATCAGCCCTGCGCTGCCTCCCCAAGAACCGGGAGCCGAGCTTGTCCACACTAAACTCACTGTCCCCCTCTAGGAGGTCCAGGATTCTATACAGCCACCCTTTCATCTGGCTCTGCCTGAGACCCAGGAGCGGTACCTGCATACCAAGGGCTCATTGTCCCTCTCCAGCAGCTCTAGGGCTTGAGACAGCCATCCATCCCTTCTGGCTCTGCGGAGGTTACCACTGATGCTGTGAGTCACAGTGCTTACAGGGCATATTCTTTTCCTCTGTCAAGACTGTTTGATATTTTGTCCCCTGGCAATTGATTCTTTTCATCTGTAATAAATGATTGTTACTTTTTAACTATTTTACTTGTGCGTAACTCATGTAGACGTGCAGAGCTAAAAAAAAATTTTGTTTTGTTTTGATTCGCTATTTACATAAATTAGTTTAGTTAGATTTGTTTAATTTGTTGAACACTTTTTCGGAATTTGTTTTGTTTATTCATTTTCAAATCGATTCAAAGCCTTTTCAAATCAATTTTGAATAGTTTTCGAATTCGAATAGTTTTCAAATTCAAAAAGTTTTCAAATTCAAATAGTTTTCTAATTTCCAAGGAGAATGGGGTGAAGTGAAACGTGGAGGAATAGAATGGAAAAAGATAGAATACCATAGAGGGGAATATAACAGAAAATGAAAGACTATAATGTGGTGGAGTGTAACAGAGCTGTTTACTCTGTTGTATTTTATTCTTTTGTTTTCTGTTATATTTAGAGTTGAGCGAACCCGAACTGTAAAGTTCGGGTCCGTACCGAACTTTGGGGTGTCCGTGACCCGGACCCGAACCCGGACATTTGAAAAAAAGTTTGGGTTCTGGGTTCAGGTATTTGATCCCACCTGTTGAATAGCTGCAGGGCAGCCAATCAACAAGTGTTTCACTGGTTTGCCCTTAGAAGCCATCACAGCCATGCCTACTAATGGAATGGCTGTGATTGGCCAGTGCATCATGTAACCCAGCCTCTTTATAAGCTGGAGTCACTTAGTGTCACTTGCTCTCTGGCTAGGGTAGGGAGAGGATGCTGCCGGCGCTGTGAGGGACAGATTGCAGATCAAATAACATCTCATCCTGCATTACAGAACAATCTGACTGGACTAGGTAGAGTCTACTGCTTAGAGGGACAGATTATTGTTCTAAAATCATCTCCTAGTTCTATAGGGCCAGGTTCCTGCTGTTGCTGTAAGGGACAGATTATTGTTCTAAAATCATCGCCTACTCCTATAGAGTCAGGTTCCTGCTGTTGCTGTAAGCAGAGGAGGGCTGGCAGCCTTAGGCCTGGGGGGCAAGTCCAGTCAAATGGGCCATTGAACCACCGAATCAGCTCACCATCCATGCCCACCTGGTTTTAGAACGGATATTGATGTTATGAAGCAAGACAAATCTGATACAATGTGGTAACATAATTTAATGTTAATAGCAACAAAGGAGGTTTAAAAAAATAATGCAGCCTCACCAGTGCCCATCAGTGCAGCCTCATCAGTGCCCATCAATGCAGCCTGATCATTGCCCATCAATGCAGCCTTGCCAGTGCCGATCACTGCAACCTGATCAGTGCCCATCAATGCAGCCTCACCAGTGCCCATCCAATGCAGCCTGCAATGCAGAGAGAGAGCCGCCGGATTACACAGAGCGAGGATCTCCCACATACATGGCGTGGCCGCTCTCATATGAAGTCCCACCTCCTGGACCGGCTCCTCCCCCCCAGAGCAGCCCAATGGGCCCAGCAGGATCCGTGGTAGGGCCAGCCCTGGGCACCCCCTCTTTGCCTGCAGCTAGTTGTTGACTGCATCCCTGGCCCCTACTTCCTTCCTCCACAAAAAGAAAAAAGTGTGAGCTGGCAGCGGCCGTCGGCCATTTTGAATGTAAGTTAGGGTGGCCTGGGGGGCAATTGCCACCCAGCCCCCCAGCTCAGCACTCCCCTGGCTGTAATTGTTCTAAAATCATTTTACTTCCTTTTGCAGCCCTCTATCACTTTCCAGGACTTTTTTACAGTCATTTTTGTGCCGAAAAGTTTGGGTCCCCATTGTCTTCAATGGGGTTCGGGGTCAGGTTCGGTACCGAACCCAAACTTTTTCACGAAGTTCGGCCGAACCCACCGAACCCGAACATCCAGGTGTTTGCTCAACTTTAGTTATATTCTTTTCTAGTCTATAGGTTGTTTTCTGTTCTATTCCTTTGTTTTTTATTCTTTTTTGCTCTCTTTGGAAATTGGGAAACTATTCAAATTCCAGGTCTTTTCAAATGCAAATTTGAAAACTATTCAAATTTGAAAACTTTTCGTATTCGAATTTGAAAACTATTTGCATTTGAAAAGTATTCGAAAATGATTTGAATTCGAATTTCGTCCAAATTTTTTTTCATTATTTCGGATTCGTTTAAATTCTGTATTATTGTCATTAGGAAATTCGGATACATCAGATTTTCCAAAAAACAAAAATTCTTCCAAATTTTTATTTGGAACGACATGAACCGCACTTGTCTAAACTCATATATAGTCTTTTTCTCTAGTGGTGAAAGACTTAGGCTGGGTTCACACCTATACAAATTGGATGCGGCTTACTCCGCATCCAATTCGCATGACACTTGAAAACACATTGTTTTCAATGTGTCGGATTCACATGTGTGCATTTTCTGTGCAATGCGGTGCGAATTCCCAGCCTATTAAGTTCAATGGGAAGGCATCTAACTCGGAGATGTATTCCGCACTGAACTGGGATATTTCCCCTGCTCACGGCCCCTCCCTCCCCCCACAGCTGCTGAGCTGTGAGAATGGACAGAAGCCGCCAAACGCTGGCTCCGCCCCTTCTCAGCAGCAAACAGGCTGGAATTCGCACCGCAATGGTATGGATCCAGCCTGAATAGAATATTCTTTAGCTGGGTGGATATCAAGGACACAACCTGCAGTGTGGAGATGTTAATGTAGGTGTCCAGTTTAGGGTTTCGTCTTATTAGAGGTGTGAAGTTGCTGTTACTTTTTTTTTTTCTTGTCATATTTGATTGTCATAGAGTTCCTGTTATTTCTGTGAAAATGTTCCTTGAGTTTTAGTCTCCCGAAAAATTCCTCCATATCTGAGAATAACTGTAAAGGATCCAATTTGGTGGCTGAGCCAAATGTAAGGCCTTTGGAGAGGACTGTTATTTTTTTGGTTTTTAAAGTTTGTGATCTGGCAAACTGATGATTCCAAGTTCCTCTGTAATTTCCACATTGTCAGTAAGGTCAGCATGTTCACATGGGGTACCTTGGGATTCTAGGTTGGCTTCCAGGTTGCTAATAAAAGGGATTGTAGATGTTTGGTTGGTTTTATGCTCTTTAGGCCTAATACACACGGGCGTTTTTTGATGCCACATTTTTGGGCGTTTTTTGCAGCTCCCCGTGTTATTCAATGGCCCCCTAAAAACGCCTACTTTTGAGCTGTAGAGGGCATCGGCGTTAGTGAGCTGTAAATAGAACGCAGGACCAGCTGTAGCTTTTTGGTGTTTTGGCCGCTAAACCGGCAAGACGCTCACTAACGCTGTACCGGCGTTAACCAGCGTTTTTGATGCCAGCGTTTTCAGTTTAAAAAATAGCAGAGGAATGTTTTTTTTAAAAAAAAAACACCTATTGACGCCGACGCTCACTAATGCGCATTAACGCTCACTAACGCCAATGCAAAACGTCGAAAAAAACACTGATTTTTCTCTGACGTCGGGCCCCACGTTTTGCTTATTTTTTTTCCATACGCCCGTGTGTATGAGGCCTTAGGCTGCATCCAAAGAGTATGCTCTTTCCTTAATCGAAAGAAAGTTTTATTTGAACACATTTTAAGCATACATACTTTCCATAAACACTGACAAAAGAACATAAAATTGTAATGTACAAAAACAAATAGTCAATTACAGCTTCCAACTTCTTAGGCCTCATGCACATGGGGCGTTAGAAAAACGAGCTGCAAAGCTACTTCTGACGCCAGGAAAAAATGCTGTTAAAAACGAGATTTTAACAGCTTTTCGCATTGCCGTCAATACGTGTTTAGCCACGCTAGCTTTTAGAAGAGTTTCTCTGCCTCTATTTAAAATCAATGGTTCCCTATGGGAGCCCATTGATTTGAATAGAAGTCACACCAGAAGTCGGATTATCATGATTCAATTTGCGCGGCTTGTGTGCTGAGGATCTTGAACCCCTCTCCAAAATGAAAAAAAAAACTGTCGTGGGGTTCCCCCAAGACGATACCAGACCCTTCGGTCTGGTATGGGGACAAGGTGCTTTGGGGCGGGGGGGGTGCAGGCCCAAAGCACCCACCCCCCATGAAACTTTACCAGATATATACTGCTTCTGTGCCTCCAGAACAATTTGAAAATCTAAGCAAATCAGGTCCAATTTTCTACTTTGTTCTACTGATATTCTCACCAGTTCCAGCGTAAGATGTATTATTTTGTAGTCATGTTGCCAGGGCCGGCCCTACCATGGGTCCCAGTGGGTCCATTGGACCCAGGCAGCACTTTGAGAGGGGCAACAAATTGAACCATGGCCACCTCCTTTCTCTTCTATTTATCCAGCAAATTGACAACCAAGATTTTTTCCCAGCAGTGTGTCAATTGTGTGATGACAACTGTCCCCCCGGACCGCTGCACCTGCCTTTATACTATGCTAGCACGCCCCTATACTGCTCTAGCCTGTGTATATACTACCTCTGCCTGCCCCTATACTACCCTAGCCTGTCTATATACTACCCTATTCTTTCTATATACTACCCTAGCCTTTCTATATACTGCCCTAAAACCTGCCCCCTATACTGCCCTAGCTCGGAATTGAACATAATGGTATGTCCTATAATTTTGCTTTTGCATGTAAATCTGACTTCTGGATAAATGTAATTTCACTTTTAATTATCATTATATAAAATAATGGATGTGGGGGCTTTTGGTGGGGGTTTTTTAAATATTTTTTGGGTGGGTGGGGCAGCATTTCATTCTTGGACCCAGGCAGCACAATGTCTTGGGCCAGCCCTGCATGTTGCAATACCAGACTTCACTAGCAGTTAGAGCTGTGGGGTAGCATCTGTCTTCATTTTCTGTTTGCTAGGCCCAGTGAAACCCAGATGCAACAAAAAGTAGAGGATCATTATGTGTGAATACAGTTAGCATAGTGTTGTTCTGACAAACTTTTCCATGTGAGTTTGTTAAAACCATTGGTAACGTTGACAGGTAATAAGTAATTATGCCATTCAGTGGATGTGAGGGTCTCACAGAGCTGCAAAGAGCTGCAGGTAACCCCATTTGACCTTTTTAACACCTTATTTGAAAAGCTAAATGGTTTCCTTCAGCATTTACAAAAGGGCTATGTTTGAGTAAGAAATATGTAACATTTTAAATTGAAAACTGTCTAGTGTTTAAATTAAGTATCGCAAAGGTTTTGGAAGTGTTTAACCTTCAAAAGTACTGTTTTTGCCCAGATATGTTCAATTACTCATTCTTACGATGTATGGTTTTAGCATTACTGTTTTAAGTGAAATATACCTGGAGTCTACATATTTTTAACACCATTGGATGTATTGACATGTATTTATAAAATAAAAGTTTTAAAGATTTTTTTTTTTTTTATAAAAAGACAAAATTCACCCCATTATAGTTTCCCTTTAGCAGTCTCTTCTAACATGGTGGCAAGTCTAAAAGTTTCTGTGCAACACAATAGTCTTTTGTAATGTGGTCAGGATTTATATGGGAGCAAAGGGGGGAACTGCCCTGGGTCCCTTAAAAGAAAGCTCCCCCCATACAAAAATAATATAAAACAATATAAAAAATTATATAAAATAATAAAAAAAAATAAATAATAATAAATTATATACTAATAAAAAGTTACTTTCTTTTATTAAAGGTATCTTGGAAAGTAATATTTTGCAAGCCATCATCTGTAAACGTTTTTTACTCTGAACTGGTATATTGTATCATTTTAAAAATGAATTTTGGCAGCTCAAGCGCACCACACATAGAGAGATTTGACTGCGTGTGTGCGCACGCATGGCTTCAGAATGGCGTTGTGTCAATCATTTTGAAAAAGTGTGGTTGTCATTAAGAATGTAAACCAACTCTGTGTGGGAGGGGCCACCTGAACCTGAAGTACCCTGGGGCCCCAAGGTCTAAATCTAGCCCTAGATGTGGCAACTCTTTTTTGCACAGGGCAGTCTAATATAACATGTTAGACGTGTGCAGAAAAATATGTTTCCTTTCATTTCAGATAGATTTGCTATGTTGCTAATTTCGTTTTATCGATTCGTTTTGGAATTCGTTCAGTTTTGTTTTGTTTAATTTCTTTTTTTTTATTAATTTTGTAATGAATTCCAAATTTTCTGAATGATTCCAATCGTCAGTCGAAAAATTATCCACCGATTCATATTCTGTGTGAAGAATGCTGGTTGTTAAGGAGCAGACCGGTAAGCCGGCTGCCATGTCCTTAGCAACCAATATCTCATCAGCTGTCAGCAGGCTGACATGTAAACAAAAGAATGCTGGCAATGAAAAATGCAGAAAAAAAATCAGTGTGTACCCTGTCCAAAATCCATACCAGGCCCTTCAGATCTGGTGGAACCCCATGCCAAAACTAAAAATAAAAACACTGTAGGGTCCCTCTCCAAAATCCATACCGAACCCTTATCTCAGCATGCAGCCCGGCAGGCCAGGAAAGGTGGGGGACGAGCAAGCGCCTCCCCTCCTGAATTATACCCTGCCACATGCCCTCAAATTGGCCAGTGCCCCCCAAAGCACCTTGCCCCATGGGATGATGGGGACTAGGGCCTCTTCCCCAACCCTCTGACAAGGCTCAACCCTGGCTCATGGTTGTGGGGGTCTATGGGGGGGGCTTATTGGAATCTGGAAAGACAAGTTCTTTATTGAAAAAACTAAAAAGTCCCCGGTGTAGATCCATTGTCAATCCCGATGCCTGCCGCCACTGTTGACCCCCCCAAAAAAAACTTCCAGACTCCCATCGTCTGCCAGCTCTGCTGTCTGACAGCTCATAAATAGCTAAGGGGCAGGGCCACCTGGCAATGTCACAGGGTGGCCCTGCTCCATTGTGACATCATCAACCCAGCATGCCCCAGCCGATGATGTCACAAGGAGGTGGGGTCACCCGACAATGTACCCATGATACCCCATAATCATTCACATGGGGGCGGGATCTGGGGGCCCGCTCACCCCCCCTTTCCTGGCCTGCCAAGCTGCGTGCTCAGATAAGGGTCAGGTATGGATTGTGAGGGTACCCCTCGCTGATTATTTCTGCATTTTTCATTGCTGGCATTTTTTTGTTTACATTGTTTACATTCATCAGCTGATGAGTCATCGGTTGTTAAGGACATGGCGGCTGGCTTCCTGGCCTGCTCCTTAACAACCAGCTATTCTTCACGCAGAATTTGAATTGGTCGATCATTTTTCAACTGATCTGAATTCGGATAAAGCTGCAGCCTGGAGGTTGCACGTATGTGTCAGGTCTCCAGTAACAGTCCCAGCCAGGGAAAGGCCTTCTGTTGTAAGAAGACAATGGTGTGCTGTACTATTGAATAGAGTTATTGTGCCCAAAATATTAATTTGCCTATTCTTGGACTCAGCCCTTCTGTAATGAAGAAATTTATTTGGATTACTGAAAACTCAGCTTGCTAAAATAGATCTTGAACAGATAGTTGCACCAGAAAAGACCTACATTTAGTGACTCTAAGTATTTCATGAGCTGTAAGCTATAATCATCACAATTATGACAAATCACGGCTTGAACTATCTTGCTTTGCATGTAATGACTCTATCTCATATATTAGTTTCACCTTTTAAGTTGCATTACTGAAATAAATTAACTTTTGCACGATATTCAAATTTTTCGAGTATCACCTGTATATCATGTATTATAGCATATATGCCATTTCAGGCCTTCGGGTATTAGTGGTTTTATGAAATTTTTGCTTTTAAAATATAGAATACATCCTATGATTGTATGGTCATGGGTTGTTTCTAGACATGTGCAATTCGTTTAGCTCCGAATTAGTATTTTAATGAATTTCAACAAATTTGTTAATTTGGAAATATCTGAATTAACGAAAACCTGTTTAACAAATTTTTCCAAATATTCTGAAATTCGAAAATTCAAAAATTTGAAATAATAACTAACTAATAATAACTTAACTATTACTAACTATTAAATTATAGGTATTGGAATTTCCTTTCAAATTTGAATGTTAGTGAACGTAACAACTACGAATTTATCCGACGTTACGAATTATCCGAAATAACGAATGCAGCATCTAAACAAATGGAACGTAACAAAGTAATAGTAATAATAATAAATAACAATAATAATAATAATATTCATGACTTTATGATTTTTGTTTATTATTAATTTGTTCCGTTCCATTTGTTTAGATGAGATAGTCGTTATTTTGGATAATTCGTAACTTTGAATAAATTTGTATTTGTTACATTCGCTAACAGCCAAATTTGACAGGAAATTCCAATACCTATAATTTAATAGTTAGTTATTAGTTAGTTAGTTAGTTAGTTAGTTAGTTAGTTATTATTTAGAATTTTCGGGTTTTCTTTCTTTCGAATCTTCAGATTTTCTTACTTATTTTCAGATTTTAAAATTTTTGAGTTCACGATTTTTCGAATTTACGAATTGCAATCATGATGAATGACCCAAAGAACGAAAATAAAACAAACGAATGAAACGAAAACAAACACATTTTTCGGCAGTGCACATGTCTAATTGTTTCTATATATGTTTTTGGTAAAAGGATGAACATTCAGAGTAGAGCTGTTGAAAATAGGACTTATGTGCTCTTCTAGTATTTTCATGCTGAGCACTGAGCAACAACATTCTTGTAAACCAAAACCTAGAAAACCCAATGCAAATTACTGTTCAACAGATGTGGTAAATTATAGCCTTTTTGTCAAAGTCACAAAAAATTCCTCCTTAAAAAATGCTGAACTATTTTCTCTTTTCACCTATTTACTACCAGAAAGATTTGACTTTATAAAAGAGAAAACCCTCTATTATAGTTCAGTCCCATCCATTTGTACAATATCAAAAGAATCCATTTATATTTTCAAATAAGACAAAGAGTCTCCAGTTTTAAGTTGCGTTACCTGAAAGTCTTTGATCTATAAGTGCTTATTCTCACTTATGTTCAGCTTTGACGAGCCACTTCCAGCCATTCCCTGTTGCTGGATATGACACATGCTTTACATTACACTGCATGTACAGTACTGTAAAAAGTTTTAGGCAGGTGTGAAAAAATGATGTAAATAAAATAAAAAATGATGTAAATGAAGGTTGCTTTCAGAAATAGAAGTGTTAATAGTTTATCTTTTATCAATTAACAAAATGGAAAGTAAATGAACAAAAGAGAAATCAAAATCAATTCAATATTTGGTGTGAGCACTCTTTGCCTTCAAACCAGCATCAATTCTTCTAGGTACACTTGCACATAGTTTTTGAGGGAACTTGGCAGGTAGGTTGTTCCAAACGTCTTGGAGAACTAGCCACAGATCTTCAATGGATGTAAGCTGCCTCAAATCCTCCTGTCTCTTCATGTGGATGAATTGGTTTGAAGCCAAAGGATAGTCGCACCAAATATTCAGTGTTAATTTTGTCAACTTAAACATTTTCTTCGGCTAAATTAACACTATTTTAGTCGACTAAAATACAACAAAAATATGACCAAAACTAAAACAAATCAGATGACTAAAATACAACGAAAACTAAAATGGCATTTTAATCATAAGACTAAAAATACAACTAAAAATAAAATGGCATTTTAGACATCAAAATTAACACTACTCTGCTAGCCATTTTTAAATCGGCAACACAATTCCATCCAGAGCCTGTAATAATAGCACATTAAAATTTGAACATATATTGCACTACCGCATAAGGATAAATAAGGGGCACCTATTAAGCCGCTGAAAGAGAAAAAATTAAGAAAAAGGCTTTTTATATATTTTTCTTAATATTGAATGTTGGTCATATATTCAGGTAATATGTGCAATGGCATTACAACCAATAGAATTTACAGGTTATGTTTTTTTTTGTATTTTAAAGTTGCAGTTTTTTTTGTTTGTATATGAAATGTGGTTTTATTGATAAAGACATTATATATCACAACGACAATGACAACTTGGATGGGGTAGGGGTGATTATGGGATGCCCAGTAGATTGAACTTGAATGGGACCTTCTATATACAATTCCGTATATACACTCCTTCTTCCTCCAGCACATTACTTGCTCCAGTTGACACTTCTTCCTCCAGCACATCACTTGCTTCACTTTACTCCTGGTTCCTCTCTCCTGTACTTCACTTAGTCCTGGCCTAGCTAGCGCATGATGAGGCCTACTGTTATGTTAGCAGGACCTCCGAACCACCCATTTCAGGCAGGGACCGTGGGTCCCCAAAGTGTAGCTTGGTACATGCATGCTAGCTAACCTTGGTGGACTACTGCTCCCAGCCCATCCTCCTCCAGGCCCCATCAGCCCTCCTGGCTGCTCTGGCCTGCTCCACTGCCCAGAGACACCATTACCCTTACTGGCTCTTGTAACCTTCTCAGACTGTCCACTATATCCTGCCAGCCTGCTCAAGTGTACCTCTTCCAGCTTTCCAGGGCGTGTCACTCACCGGCACCAGTGGATCCTTTACAGAGCCTTTTTCTGTAGCACCTCTCTGTTGCTCTCCTGTTCCCTTGGTCAGGACCCCTCTGTGTTTGTACGAAGGGTCCTTTCCACTTCCCGAGCCTCCAGGCCCAAGGTCATCCCCTCCCCAGACTGGGAACTCCCTCAGGGCCTCAGCAACCCCTGCTACATCTCCAGCTCTCCTCCCAGACTGGGCTGACCCAAGGTAATTAAGGAGGTCTGCCCCCTGCCAATCCAGGTTGGGTATTGGTCAGGGCTCCTTAAGATACCTCAGGCAATTCCACTTCCTTTTTCCCACCCTTTCTTCCAAAACATTCTGAGCCTGAAAGGAGGGGTTACCAAGGAGTGTCATTACCTGCAGTCACCAGTCCTCCCTGGGCCACTCCCCTGCCCAGAATCAAAACAATCAGGCCTGCACCCAAGTCAGACCTGACCAAATTTACCTCACCTACACAAAAATCTCTTCTAAGCACCTACCTAGCGGTAGAGGACGCTACATGTGGATTAGAAGAGGGGCACTAATCACAATTTGTTGTGGACGTATTCAATACTTTTTGAGCACAGAGCTCTAAGGAATATATATATATTTTTTGAAGCCCCATCGTGTAGTGAAACACACTTACAAAACTTAACACCCAGTGCAACAAAAAAAAATGTGCACACAAAAAAGTGCCCAGGGTATACACATGGTCCTCTTCCAAAGAGAAAGGACGCTTGCCCTGATCCCCTGGGGCTCAAGGCTCCTGACAGGAGCTGTGGTACTCACTGGTCCACCCAGTCAAAACCAGATGGACCCCTTTCTTTGGGTGGCCTGCTAAAACCCAAGTACTAGGTGGGGCTACCACTCCAGGGGAACATACACCATGGGCTTCTTTCACAGCCAGGACTTTGGCCAGACAAGCACACACCCATACCTGCCAAGAAGGCATTAGAACTTAGGGAGAGCCCAGCCTACAACCGGGGACAGGCCTGGTGCACCAGGCTAGAAACAACCACCCACATAGCAAGCAATTGGGCTGCAAGTTTGAAAATGACTTGCTAAGCTATACTTGCCGGACTTCACACGTTTGTTGCAAAATGTCAGCAAGACCGAATTTCTTAACTCCAGATCAACTTTCTTTGCAAACAATCTGCAAGTTCTGGTTCAGTTATCTTGTGCAATAGTCATCCTACCACAGGGGTCACTGTGGCTGAATTTTCATGCTGTAGACTTGCAGAGCTCTTGCTGTAGACTCACCACTGCAACTTCGCTCTTTGCCATGCAAATTTGCTACAAATTGGAAAAGTGTAAACTAGAACTTGTGCTTCAAGTGCTCGGCAAGTGCACAACTTACCAGTGAAAATGTGCAGCAAGGTAATCCCTTGCCGACCACGTGTCGCCTTTTTATTCCGCGAATTGCCGTAAATAGGTGGCGATTTGCGGACGTGCAGCTAGGCGGTGCACTCTTGTGCCCTTAACACTCTGTGGGAATGTGCCTGCGGCTCGGGCAGACCCGATGTCCACCGGCGAGCCGCGATGAGTTGTCAGAGTGAAAGAATGGGGAAGCGCAGATGTAAACACGGCGGTTCCCCACTCTGTCAGTGGGGACATAAGAGATCTACTGATCCCTGTCACTGGGATCAGTTAGATCTCTTATGCCCAAGGTAGCCCAGTCCCCTCACAGTTAGAACATGCCTAGGAAACATAGGTACCCCCTTCCTTGCCCCCTGCAGGCTAATCCCTTTACTGCCAATGGCATTTACACAGTAATCAGTGCATTTTTATAGCACTGATCGCTGTATAAACGCCAATGGTCCCAAAAAAGTGTCAAAATGGTCCGACATGTCCGTCGCAATATCGCAGTACCGCTAAAAATCACAGATCGCTGCCATTACTAGTAAAAATAAATAAATAAATAAAACCACCAGAAATTAATTCTCTTCATCCATAAACACAGCAACTTTTGCGCAAACCAATCAATAAACGCTGATTGCGATTTTTTTTTTACCAAAAATATAAAATCGGCCAAAACAGATGAATACATTTTTTTTTATTTTTTTTTTTTGGATTTGTATTTTAGCAAAAAGTAAGAAATATCATTTTTTTTTGCAAAATTGTCGCTCTTTCTTTGTTTATAGCAACGATCAGAAATGACGCAGCGTTGACCAATTACTACCAAAAGAAAGCTCTATTTATGGGAAAAAAAGGACACAAATTTAGTTTGGGTACAACGTCGCACGATCGCGCAATTGTCAGTTAAAGCGGCGAACTGCAGAATCGCAAAAAGTGCTCTGGTCCTAACGTGGAAAATCCTTCAGGGGCTGAAGTGGTTAACAGACTTACAGTTCAACTCTGCCACAAATTTGTGGCAAGTTATCCTTGCTATCCGGGCCAGAAGGAAAAAGGCCCTCCCACCATTTCCACCTAATTACTTCAGGAATTACTAACTGATTGGCGAAAGGAGTCAGGGCTCTGTTACTTCACTTGATCTTAGCCAAAAGGCAGAGAAGCAATGCTTGTGGACTTACTAATATTGATTTTTTATTTACACATGTGTCACATAGTTAATTAATTAGAAGGTTATGTGTTGAGACCTGTCTAAACTTATGGTATAGTGGTTTATGATTTCTTCACACCTGCCTAAAACCCTTGCACAGTAGTGTATATTTTCATGTCTATACAGTTTCAATGGCAAGTTAAAGTGATACTAAACAGAGAAGTGTTAATTGCCATAATTCATTAACATAAATCATAAAAATCATGCGATTATATATTTTTTCTTATACAGTAAGTTGGAATTGTAGGTAAGGCGCTGTTCCCAAGTGCGTTATTGGGATGGGTATATTTATATACTAATATTGACAATATTATGACCTCAGAAATCTTTGTTAATAAAGTGACAAACCCTTCAAAAGCTAGTGTAACATAATTGAAAAATACACACAAGCAGCTATCCAGAAGATCTCTTGGCTAATGACTCAGGAAAGGCATCCTAACGGACAACCTACACAAGTTTGAGATGGTTTGGGAACCTTGGGCAAACTTCGTAGGAGTCTCTTTAACTCCTGGCATCCCAGGGAACCAAGATCTCTAAGTTAGCGTCTATTTCAGCAGCTACCTATTCTCTCTCACTCATTCTAATACTATTCTCTCCTTCTCTTCCCCTTCTCTATTATATCTCCCTTTGTCTCCTCTTTTTATCTCTCTCATTAGACTCATCTTCTTTGTCATGTTCCAACAGGCAGCAGGGAAAATCTCCTCAAGACAGTTGGTCACAGCATTCATAATTATTTCTTTTCTTAAGAACCGGTGGAGAGAACCCCTGATAAAGCATGAAGGTGGCGCCCGTCCAGGACGGTGCTTTTGGAGGTGGGGTCTTCATCCCCTGGCGCAGCTAGTTCCCATTGGGGGTGCCGGGGGACTGGAGATCTCTCTCAGGAGGTCCGCCGGGTGGGGCTCACCACATGGTTGTCCCGCTCGGATGTCCCTCTCTCAGGGCTTCCGAACTGGAGGGCTACAGTTAGGCCACTAGACTTCCATTTAAGGTCAAACGCAACCTTCACCCTGTTTTGTTTATTGTTATCTATGTATTTAAGTTGATCTACTTGCCGATGATCTCTTTATTATTTTTATAGCTATTATCTTTTGTTCTTTTGGTCCGTATCATACCAAGCACAGAGATTTGTCCATGTACATTAAAGGTATGGTTTTGATATTATTCTATGGCCTTGACGGACATATTCATGCACTTTGTACAATTATTGTGCATACGATAATCGGTTTTTCTTGTTTGTAAAATCGAAATAAAAACTACTGAAAGAAAAATACACACAAATTATAATAGTCTTTGTGCAACAATCGAGTAGCTCAATTAAATAAAATTAAAGTGCCCAGTGCATAGATCATTTAATACTCAAAAGGTCATATAATAATACAATAGTCCAAAAAGTGGCCAGTGCTGAGGTCTATTAATGGTACTAATTCACAAAATCCCTTATAAAGTAACAGGTGCTCTTCAGTGCTTTGGTGTGAGTACTCTGTATGGTGTCCCCCTAGTGGTATTACACTCACCAGAGAGACTCACCCCTCAAAGGGGTATAACGCTTTACACAATATTATTCACTTATTAAAAGTGACAGGTGCTCTTCAGTGCCTTAGTGTTGATGCTGCTTATAGTGCCCCCTAGAGGAATTGCACTCACCAGAGGAATTCACTCTTCACAAGGGTATATCGCATTCACACCTTTCTCCTTTTGCAATGTTAGTCCCAGTCCGCTCATTTACATGTAGGAAAAGAATGTCCCCATAGTGTGATGCAGTTTAAAAATCCATTTATTGGGTGCTAGCAGGTAAAAAAAAAACTACTCACATTTGCTTTATTATAACAGCGGCATAAAAATCAGGTAGTCCGGGACATGTTGCGTTCCATGGCTTCAATAACCAGAAGTGATGTAAAGATGCTAGCAGCTCTGCCCTATGCATTTCATCATTGTGATGTCATCTGGAGCGGCCGCATGCTCAGCAGATGTCAACAGCTGGTTTACATAATCTCAGGCTGCAGTGGGGACAGAGAGAATATGGAAGGACACCTGAAGGGAGGATCAACCAGGTATATTTCACTCTACACAATATGCTTTAGTGGCTTTGTGAGTATGCATACTCTGTTATATAGTATGTAGTGAGAGTTTTTCATAGTCTGGGTTTAATGACAATTTAACCAGTTGCCGACCACCCGCCATGGCTTGACAGTGGCAACTTGGCTCGATATCACAAACTCTCCTCCCCCAGTCAGCCCAGCCCCCATACAGTTAGTAACACAGTTAACCCTTTGATCACCCCCTAGTGTTAATCCTTTCCCTGCCAGTGACATTTACACAATAATCAGTGCATTTTCATAGCACTGATCACTGTATAAATAGCAATGGTCCCAAAAAAGTGTCAAAGTGTCCAACATGTCCGCCATAATGTTGCAGTCCCGCTAAAAATTGCAGATTGCCGCCATTACTAGTAAAAAATAAATAAAAACCCCATAAATTAATTCTCATCATTTGTAAATGCGGCAACTTTTGCGCAAACCAATGAATATACGCCAATTGCTTTTTTTTTACCAAAAATATGAGGATATACAGTGGGTACGGAAAGTATTCAGACCCCCTTAAATTTTTCACTCTTTGTTATATTGCAGCCATTTGCTAAAATCATTTGAGTTCATTTTTTTCCCTCATTAATGTACACACAGCACCCCATATTAACAGAAAAACAGAATTGTTGACATTTTTGCAGATTTATTAAAAAAGACAAACTGAAATATCACAGTGTCCTAAGTATTCAGACCCTTTGCTCAGTATTTAGTAGAAGCACCCTTTTGATCTAATACAGCCATGAGTCTTTTTGGGAAAGATGCAACAAGTTTTTTCACACCTGGATTTGGGGATCCTCTGCCATTCCTCCTTGCAGATCCTCTCCAGTCCTGTCAGGTTGGATGGTAAACATTGGTGGACAGCCATTTTTAGGCCTCTCCAGAGATGCCCAATTGGGTTTAAGTCAGGGCTCTGGCTGGGCCATTCAAGAACAGTCACGGAGTTGTTGTGAAGCCACTCCTTCGTTATTTTAGCTGTGTGCTTAGGGTCATTGTCTTGTTGGAAGGTAAATCTTCGGCCCAGTCTGAGGTCCTGAGCACTCGATTGCAACCAGTCGTCCTGTCCCTGCAGTTGAAAAACACCCCCACAGCATGATGCTGCCACCACCATGCTTCACTGTTGGGACTGTATTGGACAGCTGATGAGCAGTGCCTGATTTTCTCCACACATACCGCTTCGAATTAAGGCTAAAAAGTTCTATCTTGGTCTCATCAGACCAGAGAATCTTATTTCTCACCATGTTGGAGTCCTTCAGGTGGTTTTTTAGCAAACTCCATGCGGGCTTTCATGTGTCTTGCACTGAGGAGAGGCTTCCATCGGGCCACTCTGCAATAAAGCTCCGACTGGTGGAGGGCTGCAGTGATGGTTGACTTTATACAACTTTCTCCCGACTGCATTTCTGGAGCTCAGCCACAGTGATCTTTTGGTTCTTCTTTACCTCTCTCACCAAGGCTCTTCTCTCCCAATATCTCTCCATTTCTTCTTGGTTTTCTAGTGACACCGACTCGAGGTCTTTACGTCAGCCCTCTTTCAACATATTTCAGTTGGTAGTGA
>BLSH010272881.1:6217-20346 GCA_018402905.1 Glandirana rugosa | reverse complement strand
AAATTGCCTTTTATCCTTCTCTCCCTCTACAGAGATACTGATGTCATGCCGCACCATTATCCTCTGGCCAGCGGGGGGAGAGCTAAAGCCAAGCAAGCCCATAGACTTCTATGCGGACCGCTAAGAATGCTGGATGTTGTAGTTTGAGATGGCAGCCAAATAATGGCTAACTATAATGGTTACACTACAGATCACAATATGCATTGTGCAGTAGGAGAAGTAGAGAGAGACGATCTTTATGAAACTGCCCATGAAAGTTCTCTCTCTTAGCACTGAGAGCATTAGGAGAACACCTCTGTCTGGATATTCACCTGCCAGCTGGAGACCATACCAGCAGAGATCCAAGCCTGAAACTGGGGGTGAGGACACCTGGGGGCAGTGCAGCAGCACCTACATCACAGCACCTGCACTGCTGCAGCAGGGAGACTGGAGTGCCCACTCACCCTCCGCTTCCCACCGTTGATCCCAGGAAGACACACAGGGGACCCCCCTTCTACAGAGAGAGGTCAGTGCAGCATCCTGGGGACTGGTAAGAGGGCTATTTGCCCATTGCTAGTACTGCTAGCAAGGACTGAGTCACTGACAGCAGAACACTAAGTATGCACAGTCCATACTGCACCCATACTACACTTATTTCAAATCTAGACTTCACCTATACCAACCCTATACCGCATTATACCGAACCTTTACAGCATCAGAACCACATTTACTTTGCACCTGTGCTGAGACTATACCATACATATACTGCACCTATACAGGGATTGTGATTAAGGGCATAGACGTTCTTAAAGGGCCCAAGCAATAGCCAGCAGAACATCTACAAGGACTGCCCCTTCCTTAATAATTATTCTGCAAGCCCCTTTTGTTCCTTGCCCCTTTTCTTTTGGACAGTGCATACCCAGTTGGTTTAGGACTAACATTTCTCGTGTGCTCTGGCAGTTTAGTTCCAGCACTCAGTAGATTAAGCTTTACCACTGCTCACTGCTACACTTGAAGTGGTCTTACTACTATTTATGCTGATCGGGACCCCAAATGTCATCTTGTGCCAAGTCTTTATTGTTAATCACTTTGTATGCTAGAGTGTGTTATTACCATTGTTAATCCATGTTATGCCTGCCTAGTTACCAACCCTATTGGGTGACAATATATTAAGTTTGCCTTTACTACCTGGTTTGGCGCCTGTTTTCTTTGATGTGTCATTACTATTGGGTACTAAGTATTACTTTTGATAATTTTGTGTGATATTGTATGTTTATACACTCAACCTGGTGTGTCAGAGGGGCTGAGGTTCTTGAGAAGGTTGAAGCAAAGAACAGAGGACCCATCCTATACCCTATGGGGGTAGCACTACATCAGCATACTCTGTGATGACTGGGTTGGTGGCTAGCTCAGCCCCTCCAGGCTCCTATTAGTGTGTTGGGGAGGGAGGGGGTACATTTTAATAGACACTGTCACTTTGCTGTGATGGGCCAAGGGACAATGTTTCTTTAAAGCCAGACACAGCCAACCTACCAGCATTTCAGGAGGGAGGTCAGAAATGGCCGTCTACATGTTTCCGTCATGCCAGGTGCCCATCAAATAGGACAGGTAATTAAGTGTACCTGGCCATAGTGACTAAAACAACACGCTAATGCATTTCTCTGGGCAGACCTCAGTAACCAAGCCAATGCCTATGAGTCCAATTCTTCAGCTGTCCCTAGGCTGTAGCTTATTTAGGCTATTGCATCCTGGTCTCAATTATATCTCTGTAAAGGAAATCGAACAGAAAAGGAGATGCATTCCATATGCCTTTTCCTTCCTGTTGCAAGGAGGGTTTTAACTCTGCAGAACTTAAAGCTTCACTTATTTGAGTCAATGGTTGTAAACGTTTCAGGGAGCACATGGAAGTTCTAAAAAGAGTCCATAAAAACAAAATCTTTAAAAAAAAAAGTTTGACGTCTTGATGGGAATGTATAGTATCCTAATTTTTTTTCTTCATCTTTTTAAAGATCAGGTTGGTGTAAGTAGTCTTAGTAACAAGTGGTATTGTTTTTCAAAAAGCTTGTTTCTATGTAAAGTTTTGCATGGTTTATGCTGTGCAAGAATCTATCTAGGGCCAAGGTAAGGTAACTGTGATACAGTTACAAGATAAGGCCCGATTCAGACTTTAGGCTAGGTCAATTTTTTTTTTACATCCAAGATGATGTTTTGTGGCACACCTAAAAGTTGTTTCTTTCAAACAATGTATTGAGTAATATGGTGAATGCTTGGCGGGGAGAGTTCTGATGCATACAGCATTTTTGGACAGCTGAAGGTCTCACTGTGTGCATGTTCCTATACCTGAGGTGAAGCACAGGAACATTACAGGGATTAAACCTGCAACCCAGGTTTTATTAGTACCATGCTCTAACCAATTGAGCTAACAAGCTAGTGTAGCTGTTGATGGGCTACAGCAATATGGATAAGGAGAAATTGCCTTTTATCCTTCTCTCCCTCTACAGAGATACTGATGTCATGCCGCACCATTATCCTCTGGCCAGCGGGGGGAGAGCTAAAGCCAAGCAAGCCCATAGACTTCTATGCGGACCGCTAAGAATGCTGGATGTTGTAGTTTGAGATGGCAGCCAAATAATGGCTAACTATAATGGTTACACTACAGATCACAATATGCATTGTGCAGTAGGAGAAGTAGAGAGAGACGATCTTTATGAAACTGCCCATGAAAGTTCTCTCTCTTAGCACTGAGAGCATTAGGAGAACACCTCTGTCTGGATATTCACCTGCCAGCTGGAGACCATACCAGCAGAGATCCAAGCCTGAAACTGGGGGTGAGGACACCTGGGGGCAGTGCAGCAGCACCTACATCACAGCACCTGCACTGCTGCAGCAGGGAGACTGGAGTGCCCACTCACCCTCCGCTTCCCACCGTTGATCCCAGGAAGACTCTGCAGAACTTAAAGCTTCACTTATTTGAGTCAATGGTTGTAAACGTTTCAGGGAGCACATGGAAGTTCTAAAAAGAGTCCATAAAAACAAAATCTTTAAAAAAAAAAAGTTTGACGTCTTGATGGGAATGTATAGTATCCTAATTTTTTTTCTTCATCGTTTTAAAGATCAGGTTGGTGTAAGAAGTCTTAGTAACAAGTGGTATTGTTTTTCAAAAAGCTTGTTTCTATGTAAAGTTTTGTAAAGTTTGTAAAAAAAATAAAAAAATAAATATATATATATATATAACTTTTTCCTGCTTTGCAGTTCAATACAATGCATTACTGCAAGTCTGGGAGTTAACTGACCCATTTACCACAATGGACTCCCTGTTGCAGTTATCTCAGCAGTAGTTAAGCAGGGAGGTTAAATAACTGAATTGAACCAGTGCGGGCTCCCTCTAGAGACAAACTTTAAAGAGGAGTTCCGGGCTCCCCCCCCAAAAAAAATTTTAAGTCAGCAGCTACAAATACTGTTTCCTACTGTGCATGTGTGAGTCATGCTGTGCCTTATGAATGGTCTGAAATCTTCTGGGACCCGTGATGTGTTCTAGAAGAAGACTAGAAGAAGAAGGTTAAGGAGGGGGGGTGAACTACCGGCTTAGATCAATCTAAGCTGGAAGTGGGAGCAGGTAACTGTCAAAACCAGGTACCTGCTCCCCCTTCCCCCCCAAAAAAGTGCCAAATGTGGCAGTGGGGGGATTGCAAACAAGCGCAGCTTCCCCTATGAGGAAAGCTTTGCTTTAAAAGCACTATATTTAAAACTATTAAATATGAAGAAATCATGGGAGAATTGCCTGAAATGGACTATAGAAAAGGTACAGGCAGGTGTTTTATTTCAAGGAGTAAAGAGACTGCAAATGACACAGCAACATAAAATTGGCCAGCCATGGAACAATTTTAACCACTTGACCACTGGGCACCCAAACCCCCTTAACAACCAGACCAATTTTCAGCTTTCAATGCTTTCACATTGTGAATGACAAATACTCATGCAACACTGTACCCATATGAAAATTGTGCCCTTTTTTTCACACAAATAGAGCTTTCTTTTGGTGGTATTTAAAAACCGCTGTTTTTTTTTATTTTTTGCGCTATAAATGAAAAAAGACCAAAATTTTGTAAAAAAAAATGCATTTATCTTTGTTTCTGTTATACAATTTTGCAAATTAGCAATTTTTCTTCATACATTTTGGCCAAAAATCATACTGCTACATATCTTTGGTTAAAAAAAAAAAATAGTGTATATTAATTGGTCTTTGTGAAAGTTATAGAGTCTACAACAGGGATAGGCACGGACCAAGGCTGTGGCGGACATTTTCCAAAGTACAGACCTTAGTGAAGGACACCAAGGTACATTTCAAATGAAAACCTTCAAAAAACACAGTCTACTCTCTGGCCTAGTTCTACAAGTACAAATACGTTTAAAATAACATTTACATAAAGACTGCTTGTGGAATATGGTTATAAAATGTTTATGCCCCATCATTGGTGTCAGTGGGAGTAATAGTGCCCCATCATTGGTCTCAGTGGGAGGAATAGTGCCCCATCATTGGTGTCAGTAGGAGGAATAGTGCCCCATCATTGGTGTCAGTGGGAGGAATAGTGTCCCATCATTGGTAACAGTGGGAGGAATAGTGTTCCATCATTGGTGTCAGTGGGAAGAATAGTGCCTCATCATTGGTGTCAGTGGGAGGAATAGTGTCCCATCATTGGTGTCAGTGGGAGGAATAGTGTCCCATCATTGGTGTCAGTGGGAGGAATAATGCCCCATCATTGGTGTCAGTGGGAGGAATAGAAATGATGGGATACCCACTTTCCCGTGGAGTCAATCACTCCCAAGCAGAGGGAGCAATGGGTTGCACAATACAGAGATATTGTAAATGGTATATTATTTAGCTCATTCTGCAAGATTAGCTACCTATCACAAAGTAGATAGCACTGGCTGATTTACAGTATATACCAGGCTGTAGTGTACTTTAGTTAGTTTAAGCTTAGCTATGGATTCTTTTTTTTTTGTATGCAAATCCTCATCTGGCCCTGAGACGACTGGGTGGGTAGTCTTGCCTGGACCTGGGCACAGTGGGCTGGAGCTGGCCTCCTAGGACTGGGCTGTGGCCTGCCTGGCTGGCTGTGGCCTGCCTGGCTGGCTGGGGCCTGCCTGGGACTGGGGGCCCCTGGGCCTGCCTGGGACAGTGGGGTGGGGCCTGCCATTGAGGTGCTGCTAGAGATTAGAGAACTTCACAGTGAAGTCTCTCGCACAGTGTCACTGTCACCACCGCCGCCGCCCCCCAGTCACAGTGCCACCGCGAGTTAATCTCTCCCCATGTCCCGCACTCACTCACCCTGCTACACTGATACTCCTCAGTGAGGTCGGTCGGTGAGGTCTCCTCTGGCCAGCCCCTCCTTCAGCTTCAGAGTCAGAGAGGTTTACTCCACAGGATTACTCCACACTGACTCGCTCAGGAGGAGGAGTGGGCGGTGCCGTGCGCCCGGTTGGCCGTAGTGTAATTACGCCTAGGAGGAGATATCAGAGTCAGGTCACAGGAGACTCAGGAAAGATATAATAAAAAAATTCTGAGCCTCCAAGGCGGCCGCGGCGGACACCGCAAGCAGTGGTGAAGGACACTGGTGTCCGGGAGCGGACACCTTGCCGATCCCTGGATGCTGTCATTCACTGAAAATTGATCACACCTGTTGTACTGACAGCCTATCTAGTTTCTTGAGACCCTAACAAACCAAGAAAGTACAAATACCCCCCAAATGACCCCTTTTTAGAAAGTTGACAGTCCAAAGTATTTAGCAAGAGGCATGGTGAGTTTTTTGAAGATTTTGAAGAAATTTTTTCCCACAATTCTTTTCAAAATGAAGATTTCTTTTCTTTTTTTTTTCCATTGTCATATTAACAGATTATTTCTCACACCCAGCATATGCATACCACAAATTACACCCCAAAACACATTCTACAACTCCTCCTGAGTATGGAAATACCACATGTGTGGGGCGTTTACACAGCCTGGCCACATACAGAGGCCCAACATGCAGGGAGCACCATCAGGCATTCTAGGAGCAGAAATTACACATATAATTTCTTGACTACCTCTTGCACTTTTGAAGGTCCTGGAGCACCAGGACAATGGAAACGCCCAAAAAAAGACCCCATTTTGAAAAGTAAACATCCCAATGTATATTCTATGAGGCATAATGAGTCTTTAGAACATGTCATTTTTTTCACAAGTTTTTGGAAAATGTGGAAAGAAAATGAAAACTCATTGTATTTACACAAAGTTGTGCGTTTATACAATATTTCTAACACACAGTATGTACCTAGCAAAAATTACACCCCAAAATACATTCTGCTACTCCTCCTGAGTATGGTGATACCACATGTGTGACACCTTTACACAGCCTGGCCACATAGAGAGGCCCAACATGCAGGGAGCACCATCAGGTGTTCTGGGGCATACATTTCAAATCTAATTTGACTAACTATTACACTTTTGTGAGGCACTGTAATGGCATGGAAAGGCACTGTAGTGGCATGGATGGGCACTGTAGGGGCATGGATGGGTAGTGTAGTGGCACTGATGGGCACTGTAGTGGCATGGATGTGTCACGGATGAGAACTGATGTGGTATGGATGAGCATGAATGAGGCATAAATGAGCACGGATGGGGGTGGATGAGTTGTGGATGAGGATGACAGAGCATGAATGGGGATGGCTGAGTATGGATGGGGATGACTGAGCACGGATGGGGATGACTGAGCATGGATGGGGATGGCTGAGAACGGATGGGGATGGCTGAGCATGGATGGGGATGACTGAGCACAGATGGGGATGGCTGAGCACAAATGGATGGCTGAGCATGGATGGATGGGTGAGCACAGATTCATGGCTGAGCATGAATGCATTGCTGAGCATGGATGGGTGGCTGAGCACAGGTGGATGACTGAGCATGGATGGGTGGCTGAGCACTGATAGATGGGTGAGCACAGATGCATGGCTGGATGACTGAGCATGGATGGATAGCTGAGCACTGATGGATGGGCGAGCACAGATGGGTGAGCATGGATGGATGGGTGAGCACGGATGCATGGCTAAGCACGGATGGATGGGTGAGCATGGATGCATGGCTGAGCACAGATGCATTGCTGAGAATGGATAGATGGGTGAGCACAGATGGATGGGTGAGCACGGATGCATGGCTGAGCACAAATGGATGGGTGAGCACGGATGGATGGGTAAGCATGGATGCATGGCTGAGCATGGATGGATGGGTGAGCACGGATGCATGGCTAAGCATGGATGCATGGCTGAGCACGGATGGATGGGTGAGCACGGATGCATGGGTGAGCACAGATGGATGGGTGAGCACGGATGAGGATGGATGGGTGAGCACGGATGAGGATGGATGGGGGAGCAAGGATGGGTGATGCAGACTGTCACAGTGCTGCGCATCTGATCTCTCCCCTCTCCTCTCACGCTGCACCAATCAGTGCGGAAAGGTGGAGAGACAAGCCGGACATCTGCTGCCTTGTTTACATCTGATCGCTCCGTCATTTGAAGGAGCGATCACATGGTAAAGGGCTGCTGCGAGCGGCCCTTTACCGCGATCTGTGATGCGCCGGGTCTCCCGGACCCAGCGGTCATGGATACCCCCGGGTGCGCGCCCCAGGGAGCGCATGGGAACAGTATTCTGGGAGGACACCATAGTACGCCCTCCCAGAATAATGAGGTCGCCTTGCTTTTTACAATAGGCGGGTCAGCAAGTGGTTAAATAGAAAGGTTAGGACCATATTTACAGGAGCCAGTGAGCACAGGGGTTTTGCTACAAGAATTAAGAGACTACAGAGGAAACAGAAGTGTGAAACCAGTGAAGCGCCCAGCAGTAGGCTACTAGTATTAGGCAAATTTAGTTTTTGGCCACCCTATAATCAGGGAGAGCAGTGATTATTTGTTAGTGTCTGTTCTAGGTTCTGCTAGTGCAGGTTCAGCTACTTTCCCCTGCATCCCACTGGACTCTGGGATAAAGTGTGTGGGAGAGCTTTGACCCTGGCCTACATATTCATGTCTCTTTAGCCAGTGCCTGGTCAGGGAGTTTTTTCCTGGGGAAGTAAAACCCAGTCTGAGAGCTGAGACATCCCTGGGAGTCTACCTGAAACACAAAATAAACTCTTTTTTGGGGTTCCAGCTCCTGTTGGGGCTTGGGGACCTCTGTCCTAGCCCCCTGTAAACATGCAGAAAGCTCATCTGAGGATACAGGTCACAAGCAACAGTACAGAAGATGACTGGTGTTTCAGGTGGCACAGTATACAGGGCACACTGAGCACCTGCCATCTGGATCCTAAAGGCTGTAATGTGCCGTATTTGGGAGAACTTACAGCAGTACATCCAGGGCTATTCTCCTGTTGAGGAGTTTCTGTTTGGAATATTGGTACCATTCACATTTGAAAGAGAAGTTCAGATTTAGAGTCTTTGGAGTATCCCAAGGCTCACCCTCACCCTAAACCAGTTCTTTTAGCAAATAAACTGCAAAAGCACATTAAAAGCCCGATCTTTGACTGTGACTGTGCAATGTTGTGTGTCTGGCTGCCATGTGCTGATCAGGGAATGGAACCTGGGACCAAACAGCCAGATGAGTCCCAGGTCTGTGCTACACCAGCAACGTGACTGGGATAATAGGCCTAACTGATACAGTATGTGCCTAACATTTTTAAATCTATGGGGATAGGGGGTTGTGGTGAATGTGAGTGATATAATGTGAGGTGGTTTAGTCGTAAACTGTTCTTGCACTTCCTTTTTTTCACCTAACAAACAATGCAGTGGCGTGCCATGAACAAAACTACTCAAGTGCATAACTCAGATGCCTCCAAAGATAAGCAGAAAAAAGAAAAAAAGTAAAAAGACAGAGGCCGAGAGAGTTACTTATAGTGCAGTGGTTTAACAAATAATTGGGTGAAATATAGTAAAAGAAGGTAAAATGCAATGGTGTACTCACATCTGTGAGGTTGCTGAGCTCCCTAACAGGAGATCAGACAGCCTGGGGTTAAAGACTGCAGGGAATATGACTGTTTCTATTTTTTATAATTTATGTGTAGGTTTAGAAAGCTACTTGTATAATGTATATTATTATTATTACCTTTCACATATTGAACATAGTCTGTTCTTCTAAGGATCATGTGCAAGCCATGCTGTGCATTGTGAATGGTCCCGCAGTCTTCTGGGACCTGTGACGTGGCAAAACCAGGTCCCCCTTTTACCCCTGCTTGCAAAAAAAGTGCCATTTATTAAAGAGGAGGGGGGGAGGCCTTAAAGTGGAACTTCCTCTTTTGGGTGGAGCTCTGCTTTAAACTGGTTTGGTGGCTTGATCTTCCCTGGACTAAAACAAATATTTCAGAACCTTTGATAGCTGAAAATAGCTTTTCAATTTGTAAGGGACTAAACACTACTAATGTAAATGGTTCATCAGCAGAAAGGTCTGATTGGATCAATTCAGCTGCAAACAATCAGTATGCATATTCATCATGGATGTTGCCTACATTGGGGAGCTATTAAAGGAAAGTAAATTGAAGGCCAAGGCTCTGATTCATCAAGCTGTAATATCACTTAAATATTTTATTGTTTTATATTCAAAGCCATCATTTTGGATAGAATAGGAAATGGTTAAAACCCTTATAGTTGCACATTCTGCCCAAAACTTTAAAAGAGATTTTTGATATAATTTAAGGAGTGCTAAAACCAGCTAAAAGACACAGTAGGGATGCTTTACTAAAGTAATAGTGACTGTTCACTTTGCACTGGGCTAGTTGAAGTCTAAAGCTGATCATACATGCATTGAAATTTGGCCAGTTCAGCAGGGATTGGCTGAATTTCAATCTATGTATGGGCTAGCTGGTTGTACACAAGTCAACCTATCGATTAACTTGTGTACAACCAGCCTGTGGGTTTTTTCCTGAGGGATTAGTGACGCAAGCTATAGTCAGCAACACTGATCCATATATTCTGCTGTTGGGGAAGACTCCCCGCTGGCAAAATACAATAGCTCAGCGAGAGTGATTCCCCATCCACATCAAATGTGTATATGGGGGCATAAGTTCATATTTTTTCATTCAACCTGCTGGTTGAAGGGAAAAAAAAAACAAATCATGTATGGTCTGCCTAAGTGTTGTCTTTGACCACCAATTTCCTAAAAGCTTTGTAAATAAAGGGTAAGCTGTGTTTACTTCAATCTAATAATCATGTGCTAGCATAATCCTTTTTTAACAATTTCTCTTGCACATTGGATATTCAGAGTTCACCTTATTTACTACCATTCACATAGCATCGTGAACATACAATGCTCACTTTAAAGCTAAGCTCCGGAAAATTTGAAATGATTGTTTATAGTGGGGCTTCGTCTCCACTGCAAGGGTTAATTGCCCGCCTAGTGTAGGGGAGAGGAAAAGCACTTTAACTTACCTGATCCCCTGCTCGCCCGGCAGATGGAACTCCCCATTTCTCCGGTGGTGAACTGTCCCTCAGCTTCATCAAGTCTAATTGACCTTGGTTTGGACTTAATAGCATCATGACCTTAGACTGCGGAAGCGTAGACTTAAAAATTCTCCTAGACTTAACATTTTTTATCTTAATGATTCCTTGCACTAAGGTAAAAAATGTTTAGGGTGTCAGCACCCCCCCTCAACCCCCCTTTTACTTACTTGAGCCCGAAAATAGGAGGTTTGTGGCCACTCTGTGGAATTCCATTGCACAAGGCAGGTAAGTATAGACATGTTTGTTTTGTTTTTTTAATTCACCTTTACAATCACTTTTACATCTGCAGTACGGACGCAAGTGATAATTTTAGGTTTCCTGGAGTTGGGCTTTATAAAAAAAAGTGACCAGTCTATACTCCTTTAGTAAATCAATCTTACTGTCTTTAGGATACATGAGGGGGTAAAACAAAACTGAGTGCAGACAGGACACCCTTTAATGAATAAAATGGAGATAAATTTCACTTACAAATAAGCTACTTCATCAGAGCATGTAACTAAGTAATTTAACGCTTATCGGATGTCAGGTCACTGAACAGATGCAAAGACTTGACTTCTGGAAAGCCTGTAAAAGGAGAGGTGGTATGCAGAGATGGAAACAGCTGTGAATGACTCTGAACAAACCAGGAGTGAAACTGCCAAAGCTCTTCTCAACTCCTCACCTAGATGAAGGGGCAAGACCCCGAAATATGGAAGTGAAGTTGCAAACACTTAAGGTTCTCTATTCTGAATGAGTTTTGGCAGTTTCACTCTATGAAGTAGGCTCTTTACTATGTGATCAGCTGTGTCCAGTTACAGCTCATCACATAGTAACCAGGAAATGCCTTTATTGGCTCTTCCCTTACTCGCGCTAACAAGGCGTGAGTAGCGGAGAGCCGATCGGCTGCTCTCCTGACAGGGGGGGTCTGTGTTGATAATCCGTGCATTAATTATCAGTGCAGACCCATCGAGGATGCCCATTAGAGCCCACCAGGGATGCACACTAGAGCCCACCAGGGATGCCTAATAGAGACCTCCAGGGATGCCCACTAGAGCCCACCAGGGATGCCAATAAGTGGCAATCAGTGCCCATTAGAAATGCCAATCTGTGCCCATCAGTGATACCTGTCAGTGCCTCCTAAACAGTGCTGCCTATCAGTGTCATCTATCAGTGCCCATCAATGCCGGCTATCAGAGCCCACCAGTGCCGCCTTACAGTGCCCACAAGTGCTTCCTATCATTGCACCTATGATTGCCCATCAGTACCACCTATGAGTGCCCAGCAGTGCCACCTATCAGTGCTCTTCAGTGATGCATATCAGTGCCACCTATCATTGCCCACCAGTGCTGCTCATCAGTGCCCATCAGTGCTGCATATAAATGCCTCATCATCAGTGCCCATCAGTGCCACCTCATCAGTGCCACCTCATCAGTGCTCATCAGTGCAACCTCATCAGTGCTCACCAGTGAAGGAGAAAACTTATTTATTTACAAAGTTTTGCAACAAAAATGGTGCAACAGCACTGAAACCTGAAAACTGGCCTGGGCAGGAAGGGGGTGAAAGTGCCTGTACTGAAGTGGTTAATAAATTTGGCACAGTGAATTTTAAAGGGACCACCAGAAAAGCATTGCAAATGCTTTATTGGATTATGCCAATTGTCTCTGTAAAATAAATGTATGGTACTTACCAGTTAAAGGTAAATAGAAAAAAAGGATGAAAACAACGATATGGTTCCTAATATACCTTAGCTGTTGCTCTCAAGTACCCCCCCTAATAAGTACTCAGTATTAGTGAAAAATATATAAAAAATTGTATATACGTGAGAGCTGCACTATCTTATGCAATAATGTACCAACCACAAAGACCTCAAAACCCACTGTTAATCGTGTACAATCACTTGCGGTAATGAATATAAACAACAATATTAAAATGAAACACAATACAAAAAAACATGTGTAAAACGTGAAAAAATGTGGCACTTCTAATCTTCACAATCCGTGTCACAGCATTAAGGGGTTGATTTACTAAAGTAGACTGTGCACTTTGCAAAGTGCAGTTGCACTCTGCAAATGCAATTGCTCCAGAGCTTAGTAAATGAGCAGAAGCTGTGCTGATGTCCATCCCCAATCATGTGCAAGCAAATATGCAGTTTTTTTTTAATGTTCCTTGAATGGGATTAGGTATTCTTTGCAAAGTGAGGTTTACCTAATTTACTAAGTTGTGGAGCAACTGCACTTGCAGGGTGCAACTGCACTCTGCAAAGTGCACAGTCTATTTGTCTCTATTAAATCAACTCTTAAAGCGGAGTTCCACCCTAAAGTGGAACTTCCGCTGTTTGTATTCCTCCCCCCCTCAGGTGTCACATTTGGCACCTTTCGGGGGGGAGGGGGAAGAGGACACCTGTCTTTAGACAGGTGTCCTTTTCCACACTTCCGGGAGCTCTGACCGGCGGACGCGGCCGCTGACGTCAGAAGCCCGGCTCCCTCCTCCCTGCTCGCTCTGCTACTGGCCGCCTGGCCAGTAGCAGAGCGCGGCAGAGCTCGGGCATGCGCAGTAAGGTGCCCGGCGTGAAGCTGTACTGCTTACACGTCCGGGTTCCCTTACCCGCGATGGAGGCGGCTGCACCCGTCCCCCGATCCGAAGATCGGCGGCGGGTGCCGACATCGCTGGACTCCAGGACAGGTAAGTGTCCTAATATTAAAAGTCAGCAGCTACTGTATGTGTAGCTGCTGACTTTTAATTTTTTTTTTAGCCCGGACCTCCGCTTTAAGTGTCCATGCATGTAACTCTTCAGTGGTTATAATGCAAATACCATCCACCCTCCTGAAAGAAGTGCTCCTCTGTGCTATTCAGCCAGTGAAGACACCTGTGCTACAAATAGATTTGAAAAACTCACCAGAGCTTTAGACCCACAAACAGATTTGGGTCCCACCAAGCCACCAAAAAGCTGACTTTGCTCTTGCCAGTTATTAATGTGGGCCATTAAGATGACATAAAAAGCATTCCACACTGCGCAACACATTTATTAGATCAAAGAACATACAAGCCACAGTACATTCAAATGGTATTAAAGTCACATATGAAGGCGTCTCTCCCAGCTTGTATTTTGTGTCCCAGAGCCACTGTTCCAACCCGCTGGAAGCCAGCATGCATCCCGTGGGAGAAGAATCTGAAACCGCAAGTGACGTACGCCGGAAACCAGAAGTGCCATAGTCCCAAACTCCACATCAACGCATTTCACCTAATAGCCAAATGTCTTCAGGAAGCTGCAGGACTTTGGGCCAAATTAACACTCTTTGTTTGCCAGTTTAGTCGAAGGACTTCTGTAAACCGATAATCCACTTTACGCAACTACACCTCAAACCCTGATACCGTGAAGACCAAAGGCCGCATGCAGTGAACGCCAAAGTCTAAGAAGAGGGTGCCCTACGTACGACCGAAGGTCGCCCAACCTTGTCACCGAGACCCTGTGTTTTATGTTCGACCCTCTCTGCGGAAGTATACACTGAAATTATGGTAAACTTACATGACACCGAACATACAAGAAACTAGATTATTTACACAACGCGTCACACCTTACGAAAAATACAGTAGAATTACCGGGTGTAATTATTGACCGTTCTCGTTTCAGTCGAAAAACCACCGAACCACCCTGG
>BLSH010272851.1:49868-72650 GCA_018402905.1 Glandirana rugosa | reverse complement strand
GTGATGGGGGATCTGTGATGGGGGGTTTGTGATTGGGGGTTTCTGTGATGGGGCATCTGTGGTTGGGGATCTGTGATTGGGGGGGTTCTGTGGTTGGGGGTTTTTGTGATTGGGGGTTCTGTGATTGGTGGGACTTTGTGATGGGAGGTTCTATGATCAGGTGGGGCTTTATGATGGGGGTTCTGTGATGGGGGATCTGTGATCGGGGGGGTTTGTGATGGGAGGGTTTTGTGATTGGGGGCTATGTGATGGGGCATCTGTAATGGGGAGCTTTGTGATTGTGGGAGTTTGTGATTGGGGGATCTATGTTGGGGGGCTCTGTGATGGGGGCTTTGTGATGGGGGCATCTGTGATGGGGGAGTTTGTGATGGGGGAGCTTTGTGACTGGGGGATCTGTGCTCGGGGAGTTTGTGATGGGGATCTGTGATTGGGGGCTCTGTAATGGAGAGGAGTCTGTGATGGGGGGATCTGTGATTGGGGGGCTTTATAATGGGGGGATCTGTGGTGGGGGCTATATGTTGGAGAGGAGTCTGTGATGGGGCGATCTGTGATGGAGAGGAGGGGGGCCTGTGATGAGGGGATTATGTGAAATACTAAATACATTTATTTTTATTAAAATTGTTCTTCATTTTAACTGTTGTATTGTATTTTCCTGTTTTTTTTTGCACTCCAAATAGGATGTGTGCATAGGAATTTGTTCATATTTTTTTTAAACTATAGTCCGGCCCCTGAACAGTCTGAGGGACCGTGAACTGGCCCCATGTTCAAAAGGTTTGAAGACCCCTGGTTTAGATGGAACGCTGGTTGAATCAGTGTTCTGCCTATCGTACGAGCCGGTCAAGCAGGCGGGACCTTGTTACAGCGCTGCTGACGGATCACCGCTGAACACAGACCAGCTCCATGACACAGAAGAGGGAGATACCTGCTGTGTGTGTGATCCAGGCAATGGTGAGGCTGCATTGAAGAGCAGTGAGGCTACTTTATTGGGCAAAGTGAGGAGGCATTCATGAGCACCATAAATCTTCATTTCATAGGCACAGTGAGGCTGCATTTGATGTGCACTGATGAGGCTGCATTGATGCATTGATCTCTTGTATCATGTCCGCAGTCTGACCATCTCTTTTATCATGTCTGCAGTCTCTGATCGACTCCTGTGCTATGTCTGCAGTCTCTGACCATCTTCTGTAGTATGTCTGCAGTCTCTGACCATCTTCTGTAGTATGTCTGCAGTCTCTGACCATCTCCTGTAGTATGTCTGCAGTCTCTGGCCATCTTCTGTAGTATGTCTGCAGTCTCTGACCATCTTCTGTATCATGTCTGCATTCTCTGACCATCTCCTGTATCATGTCTGCAGTCTCTGACCATCTCCTGTATCATATAAGAAAAAGCAACCCCAAAGTGAGGGAAGGGGAGAGGAGCCCCCACAATGAAGAAAAGCGACCCCTAGGTCACAAAGCAGCAGATGACAGTGTAGAAAAATAATGTATGATTTTATTAAAGTACAAAAAAGTATACAATAAATACAAAAACGGGTCAGGGATCAGAGGAGGAATAAACCTCAAGGGTAAAAACAATAAAGACAACGTTGTCTCAAACAAGGAGGGAAGGGAATAAGCAGCTGCTCATGCATCACACCATACATAACCCAGAGCGCACTCACATTCAACCAAAAACGGCTATAATGTAACCAGTGCTATTCTGGTGTGGGATGTAGCTGAACTGGGAGGGCGGAGGACTCAATGATAAGGCAATATGCTGGGAGACTAGGTGACAAATGTCCTTGATGTACCAGGATGTCAGGGATGGTGGGACTCACTGAACAAATAAAAGTCCAATAGTTGGTAGGAGGTAACACAAAAGGTGCATGGTGGTAATGATGAATCAGCACAGAGAGTAGTTGACTTCACAGCAACCATCCATACTAGCCTATGCCTGTTTGCATCTGGGCCTATGGGAAAGGGACACAGTGTACCAATCCTCTATGTACCTCAGCCACTGTATTGTGTGGCTGAGGTACATAGATGACGTGCTCATGGTGTGGATGGGTACGGAGATTGAATTAAACCAATTTTTAGCTGAGTTGAACAATAATCAAAGGAATATCACCCTCACCTACTCACACAGTGAGAGTACACTGGCCTTTCTGGACCTTAGGTTGACTATCAGCCAGGGCCATATTAGGACCCAGACATTTAGAAAGGACACTGCAGCCAATACCCTGCTTTTTGCCCAAAGCAATCATCCGAGGCCCCTTATTCATGGAATCCCAACGGGACAATTTCTAAGAATAAGGAGGAACTGCTCCGATGATTCTGAATTTAAGAGAGAAGCAGACGAAATGTATGGAAGGTTTAGGGAGAGAGGATATCCCCATAAAACCCTCAGAAGGGCTAGGAAAAAGGCCTTTATGAAAAAACGCATTGATCTACTTGGGGACTCTAAATCAGGCTCCCCAAATAAGGATCAATATCCGAGGATAGTCACCAAATTTGGAACACAATGGAGGGAGGTCAATGACATCATTAGAAAACATTGGCCGGTTTTGACCCTTTCCCCCTCCATTGCACGCATTGTCGGACCTAGACCCCTGCTGACAGCAAGGAGAGCTAGAAATTTAAGTGACACGTTAGTCCACTCTGAACACGTGAGGTCACTTGGACAAAGTAATTGGTTGACTGATGCCCACCCAATGACCGGAATGTACGCATGCGGACATTATCATATCTGCAAATATGTACATAAGACTAAAGAGTTCTTCAATGCAGACGGATCTAAAAAGTTCGAGATAAAGCACTTTATAAATTGTTCCACAACTAAAGTGATCTATATGTTAACTTGTCCATGTAAGAAAAATTACATTGGTAAGACCAAAAGAGCCCTTCGGGTTAGAATAGGTGAGCACATATCCAGCATTAAAAAGAAGGATGATGATCGACCTGTTCCATTACACTTTGCCCAATATCATCAGAGAAATCCTAAGGGACTTATGGTAAAAGGGATCTATGCGTTGAACCTACCGTCTAGAAGAGGTGACTATGATCGAATCCTCCTGCAAAAAGAAAAAATGTGGGTATACAATCTCGGAACTTTGAGCCCTTGTGGCTTAAATACCGAGTGCAGCTTGCAACCCTTCTTAGAGGAATAATCCTTCTCATTGATATTTTACTTTTACAAGTAATCAAAACTAAGAGATATATATATAGGAACTTAGCTTCACCAAAATTCCTGCTCAATCTCTAAACTTTACTACTGGGGACCTCCTGTCCACCACTCTTTGTGGATGCATTACTTTAACATACTAGAAGATGCTATCAATTAAAATATTGATTCTCAGCCAGTTATTTTGTAAATAACATTAATTAATCCTGTTTAAGTTTTACCGTGGTGCATTGTGCTATGTCTATAATGACTGCTCCTTAAATGAGCTCTATGACCTCCTATTTCAAATTATTCCTTAATAATTTAGCTTCTAACTATCTATTTCCCCAATCTGTTGGTGACCTTTCTCTATGTTTTTATTTTTAATTATGTCTCCCCCTCTTTTTGTGATGAATGCCAGTAAGTGAGTGAGATGACTGTTGAGACCTATAAGTTCTAGTTAGCCACTTAGAAAACTCCTGTAGGCATATATATTTGTCTATTTAACAGCCTGTCTATCAGGCGTTCTAGAAAGAGTGACACCTAATGGCTACTCAGGAGTACTACATATTAATTACCCAAGGATATAAATAGCCCTGTTCTCCAGCTTCTCCTCAGCTCTGAGGAAATTGGCGTCTAAGCCAATGAAACGCGTCAGCGGTGCGTCATCACGCACATGACGTAGGAGGGAAGGAAAGGAAGGGCGGAAGTTATCCGGCGCACGGAGACTCTCGGACCATGTGACGTCCACCAGGATTAGCCGCCTGAGCTGATCTTTGTTGAACTGTTCAAGTTCCTGTCTACACACGCCGGTATACGCCGGGGAGAATCATGAGTATGCCCACCACGCCTTGAGGTCACTTCCATCACAGGACTGTTTAGGAGCATAGCTCCGGAGACACGCAGGATCGGTTGAGGCCATTCCATTTATATTCTATGACTCTTGGCAACTCCCAGTGCCTTATGTTGTATGTGAACATTTGAACCATCTCCATTTGATCGCTCAGTTGCTCTAGCCACGGCTAGTATGGATGGTTGCTGTGAAGTCAACTACTCTCTGTGCTGATTCATCATTACCACCATGCACCTTTTGTGTTACCTCCTACCAACTATTGGACTTTTATTTGTTCAGTGAGTCCCACCATCCCTGACATCCTGGTACATCAAGGACATTTGTCACCTAGTCTCCCAGCATATTGCCTTATCATTGAGTCCTCCCAGTTCAGCTACATCCCACACCAGAATAGCACTGGTTACATTATAGCCGTTTTTGGTTGAATGTGAGTGCGCTCTGGGTTATGTATGGTGTGATGCATGAGCAGCTGCTTATTCCCTTCCCTCCTTGTTTGAGACAACGTTGTCTTTATTGTTTTTACCCTTGAGGTTTATTCCTCCCCTGATCCCTGACCCGTTTTTGTATTTATTGTATACTTTTTTGTACTTTAATAAAATCATACATTATTTTTCTACACTGTGATCTGCTGCTTTGTGACCTAGGGGTCGCTTTTCTTCATTGTGGGGGCTCCTCTCCCCTTCCCTCACTTTGGGGTTGCTTTTTCTTATATTGTGGCTTTTTGACCTTTGGTCTGCACGGGCTGTTAGTTCAGCCAGTGATGCGGCAGATTTGAATTTAACTTGTCCTTGCGGGCATTAATATTCTATTATGTAGTAGTTCCGGGGTAGTAGATCCGGATCCGGATGGGGTAATCCCCCCTCTTTTTTGCATCTCCTGTATCATGTCTGCAGTCTCTGACCATCTCCTGTATCGTGTTTGCAGTCTCTGACCATCTCTTGTATCATGTCTGCAGTCTCTGATCATCTCCTGTAGTATGTCTGCAGTCTGTGACCATCTCCTGTAGTATGTCTGCAGTCTCTGACCATCTCCTGTAGTATGGCTGCAGTCTCAGACCATCTCCTGTAGTATGTCTGCAGTCTCTGACCATCTCCTGTAGTATGTCTGCAGTCTCTGACCATCTCCTGTAGTATGGCTGCAGTCTCAGACCATCTCCTGTAGTATGTCTGCAGTCTCTGACCATATCCTGTAGTATGTCTACCGTCCCTGACCATATCCTGTAGTATGTTTGCAATCTCTGACCATCTTCTGTAGTATTTCTGCAGTCTCTGACAATCTTATGTAGCATGTCTGCAGTCTCTGACCATCTTCTGTAGTATGTCTGCAGTCTCCGACCATCTTCTGTAGTATGTCTGCAGTCTCTGACCATCTACTGTGGTATGTCTGCAGTCTCTGACCATCTACTGTAGTATGTTTGCAGTCTCTGACCACCATCTGTAGTATGTTTGCAGTCTCTGACCATCTCCTGTACCATGTCTGCAGCCTCAGGCCATCTCCTGTACCATGTCTATAGTCTCTGACTATCCTATGTACTATGTCTGCATTATGGGGGCTCTTTTTAACAGACTCTAACAGAAGCCCTCTTTGTGTCCATCAGAGAGGCCCCCTTCCAAGTCCCATTACTCTGCTTCTCTTCCTGTATTTTGTTGTTAAGAGATCATGGGAGGATCCCAGTGTAATAAAGACTCCTTAGGGGAGCATCTCTGTGTTTGAGTCGTTGCCATTGAAACATTTGTAAAGGGCAGGAGTTAGTAAGATGACCACGCCCATGTGGGGGTGTCAGAAATATTTCTGCACCCAGGCGACGGTGACCCTAGGATCGGCCCTGTGTGCACACTACAAAGGTTATCATTGGAGTTTGTTATAGTCCTCCCAGTGTTAAAGAAGAGGTGGAGATGCAGCTCCTTGCACAGATGGAAAGAGCCGCAAGGGTTGGGACAGTGATAATAATGGGGGATTTTAACTACCTAAGAAATTAACTGGAGTAATGGCACTGCTGGGACAGTTAAAGAGCAAACATTTATAAACCTATTACAGGACAATTTTATGGTCCAGTTTATTGAGGCCCCAACAAGGAATGGTGCTTTGCTGGACCTGGTAATCTCCAACCATGCAGAGCTTATTACCAATATTCATATAAAAGAACATCTGGGTAACAGTGACCATAACATAATTTAATTTAATGTAAGCTGCAAGCAACAAACACATATGAGGAAGATAAAAACACCTAATTTTAAGAGAGCAAATTTTAAAAGGATGAGGGCTACTTTCCAGGACTTAGACTGGGAGAGAATGTTCTCATCAATGAACGCAGAACAGAAATGGGAATTTTTCAAAAAGACTGTATGCGAACTCACTGCAAAATATATTGCCATGGGCAAGATGTTTAAAAGGCTAAAAATAAAACCTATGTGGCTCATGGCCAAAGTTAAAAAAGTTATAAATGAAAAGAAAAGAGCATTTAAAAAATATAAAAATGAGGAAACACTATCATCTTTTAAATGTTACAAAGAATATAACAGAATATGTAAAAAGGAAATTAAGGACGCAAAAATTCAAAACGCGCGACAGATTGTAAAAGATAGTAAGACAAACCCCAAACAATTCTTCAAATATATTGATAGTAAAAAGGTCAGGTCTGAGCATGTAGGCCCTTTTCAAAATAATCTAGAGTGCGCGACTGGGGACAAAGAGAAGGCAAACTTATTAAATACATCCTTTTTTTTTTCCGTTTAATCATTTTTGTTAACATTTTCAGAAAAGTACAAAGCAATGGTGTTACACTTATTGATTGCAAGACTTAACACATCTAGGTATCAGATTCATTTCTTCTGTCTGAAATATATGCCTAATCTGTAGGTAACCCAGTGAAATTTTAATCTGTAGGTATTTTAATACCTTTATGGGAAAACAAGACTTACAGAAATGCTTTATGGAGAATCAAAGAATAGCAGAAAAAAGCCTGATAGGGGGCGTGGCCTGGCTATGGCTGAGTGAGGACACACTGTCACAGAGCTCCGGGTCCTCCACCAGCCATCCTGGTGTTTTAAAGAACAAAGACTCGGCATGTACTCCTCCAAAAAGCAGAAAGCAAAAGAAAGGCAATCCAGGAACGATCTCCAGTAAAACATCTAAACCCGGAGGGAAGATAGGCCATTACTTTTCCAGCTTACAGATGGCTTCCCCGGCGGGCAAGATGGTGGCTCCATGCGGCCCGCACAGTGAGGAACCAGACCCTGGAGTTTAGACGACCTCTCCGGCGATGTCAGCTGGCTTTGGAAACCCTACAGGACTCCCATGTGGAGGCTGCCATCCAGCTACAGCTGCATCAGGAGGCGATAGAGGGCAGGAGCCGGAGAAATAACCTCTGTCTCCGGGGGCTGCCGGAGGCCACGGGAGCAGAGGACTTGGCTGCAATGGCCACAGCTATCTTTCACCGCCTCCCGGATGCTTCCCTCCCTGCAGTGCTGGGGTATGACCACATCCACCGGGCTCTGGGTCCCAGGTCGGAGAGGATGCCAATCGGCCGCGGGAAGTTATATGCCGCCTGCACCACTATACAAATAAGGAGAAAATCCTTAAAAAAGCCTGGGAAACAGGGGAGGTGGAATTTGATGGGGCAACTCTACAAAGGAGAGCCATGCTGCGGCCAGTGTTGGAACTGGCCCGAACTGCTGGAGCCACGTATCGATGGGGCTATCCCCTGTCTGTGATCTTCACCAAGGAATGTAAACTCTTCACTCTCCACTCACCTGGGGAACTGCCGGCACTTTTCCAGTTCCTGGCTGCGGATCCGATCCCGGTCCCGAACTGGCTGCGGTTCCTGCCACCCCCCACGGGCCGGTCCGGAATGGGGAATCCCGGGAGAGGACAGTACCCCAGGCCTCAGAGATCTAGAGGATGATACCGGGCGACATTACCACCAGAGACACGTGAGTAATGAAGCTCCTAGCCTGTTGAACCCGTCTGGCAGCACTTGGCCCACTCCTGCTACCTTGCCCCCCTGTATGGGCTACTATGTACCCTCACCCTCTAGACTGCATTGGGTAGGTGCCCCCCTCTCCTCCCCCCCCGGACCCTTACTCTCTTACCGGTCGCTGGTTTGTCCGCCGGGCCCCCGATCGGGACTTAGGGCACAATGAGGGTATAAACCCCCCCCTTTTAGTGCCGTCATACTTTTTATATCATTACCTGGGGTGAGAGGTCTGTTCATCCAGGATGGTGGGGCCCTCATACACCTGCCCTTCCCGGTAGGCTCGTTCAGTTATTGTGGAGTGCCACTGCATAGGTATCTGACCTAACGAGAGACAGAACCCTAATAGACCGGCTGCCTGAATTGCCATTACAGATAGACACCGCTGCTGCGATGCCCGGGGAAGGCAGCGACAACCAAGGCAGTGGTCTACCTTTATATGCCGATTGGATGTGGATTTAGTCATGCCCCACGGGGACGATGCCTAAGTTCTGGATCTTTTCGCACTTCCTAGACACATTTTTTTTTTTTTTTTTCTGTGGAACAGATACATGCTGGCCTGAACTCTGACCTCAACCAATGTGACTATGGCTTCAGAGACAGGAGTTAACCATGTTTACTTGTGCTCTACTGAACGACGTGGCCCCCGCTGGGGCTAGGGGACCCTGGTCCTGGCGGGGGGGATGCAGTGACAGTGTGGGGGGGGGTGGCGGGAGAGGGGACACATGTTTGTTCTGATGCTCTGACATGCGGGGTCTGTTTACTGTTTGCTGAATTTATAATTGCCTCTTTCTCACCCTATTGATTGCCTAGATTTGCAATATATTGTGCCTTTCCGTTTCAGAATGTTGATATATGCCGATTCTTTCAGCTGACCATCCATGAGCTGGGGTGGCTGGGGTGGACTCTGGGGTTCCCTATGAGGCCATTGCCAGCTACTACTCCCACCTAGGACAGCACACGAAGACCTGAATCCGGTCCGGGTGTGCCCACTGCATAGGGCGGCTTGTAACTGTTAGCCTTGAGAGGACATACTAAGGGGACAGCGGTTTGCTGATCTCCCGAACCACTTCCTCTCCGTTTCTTAACACTTCTCTTCTATCTGACCCTCTCTCCTCTCTATTTACCTCTATCCCCTCCCCCTCCCCTTTTTTTTTCTCTCTCTCCTCCCCATCGCTTTAGTTGGGTGGGGCAGTTGGTGATGGACCAAATCCAGATTTATTCGCTTAACACGAAGGGCCTCAATACCCCCGAGAAAAGACGCATGCTCCTTAATTACTTGAAACGCCACCAGGTAGATATCGCCTTTGTCCAGGAAACCCACTTTAGGGATGATAAATTGCCCATCCTCAAAAATAAATTTTATCCTCTGGCTTATCACTCGCCCAACAAGACTAAATCAAAAGGAGTATCTATCCTTATCTCAAACAAGGTACCATGGACCTGTCAAGGGACATTACTGGATGAGGGAGGATGCTTTGCCTTCGTTAAGGGACTAATCGGCAGGACGCAAATAACATTTGCCACGATTTACGCTCCCAACGAACACCAGGACATTTTTATTCGCCGGACCTTAGACAAATTGTCAGAATTTAGGGAGGGGCAACTGATCATTGGAGGTGACTTCAATATCCCCTTGGTGCCTGACATCGACACCTCCCCTGGGACATCCTCTGTCTCCCCGACACTCCGCAGGCGGATAGCCCAATCTTTACATGACAGCCAACTCATCGATGTATGGCGTATACATCACCCGAGCGAACGGAACTACACCTTTTACTCGGCACCACATAGAGTCTATACCAGAATAGACTATTTTGTGGTCCCACACGACCAGTTCCATGTAGTACGGGACTCCGCAATCGGGTTGCCCACGTGGTCCGATCATGCACCCGTCACATTACTTACATGCTGTCCACTGGCACCTCTCCACACCACCGCTTTTGGAGACTGAACGAGAGTCTCCTACAGTGACCTAGCTGAAATCACCAAAGAACTGGAATTTTACTTTATTACCAACGCTACCCCAGACTGCAACTGGGGGATGGTGTGGGAGGCACACAAGGTAGTAACACAGGGAATCTTTATAAAACATGGCTCTCGCATTAAAAAAGAACGCCAAGCCCAACTGGACCTACTCTTGACCAAGCTACACGAATTAGAGTCCCGCCACAAACTTAACCCGACCGCGTCCCTGAGTACTGACTTACTCACAATACGCACCCAACTTAATGACCTACTTCTTTATAGAGCTAAAGCAGCACTGCAGAGGGGTCGCAAAATCGCGTACGAATCGGGTAACAAATGTGGGAGGGTGCTCGCCAACTCCGTTAGGGAGCAGAGACAGCGATCTTAAATCCCCCACATCATGTCGCGCGAAGGACACAAGTCTGTTTTACCGCTACAGATAGCCCAGGCATTTAAAGATTACTACGCCAACCTCTATAACTTGCCTCCTTCAACGGCCCAACAGACACATATAGAGGAATACCTGATATCCTCCAAAATTCCCACACTGCCCGCCGAAATTAGAGAGGAACTTAACAATTCCATTACAACCGAGGAACTAGGATGGGCTATAGCGTCGACTAAACTCGGTAAAGCACCCGGCCCGGATGGGTTCACTCTTCAGTACTACAAAACCTTGCTGCCGACTCTGGGCCCCCACATGATCACCCTATTCAATGAGCTGGGTTCTAAAGTGACCTTCCCTACAGATTCCTTACGGGCTCACGTTTCGGTTCTGCCTAAAGAGGGTAAGGACCTCTCCCTATGCGGCAGTTATAGGCCCATTTCTCTCCTGAATGTCGATCTAAAACTTTTTTCAAAAATTCTTGCAACTAGATTGCCACAATACATTCTGCAACTGGTCCACCTGGACCAGGTCGGTTTTGTCCCCCATAGGGAAGCGAGGGACAACACCATCAAAGTCCTGAAACTGATACATGTGACCAATGAATCACATAAGCCGTGTGTCTTCCTTAGCACAGACGCCAAAAAAAGGCATTCGACCGAGTGAACTGGCAGTTTATGTTCTCGGTTCTCAAACATATAGGATTGGAGGGGACGAACCTTAACTGGATCTCCTGTATCTACTCAAGCCCTTCAGCCCAGGTTAAAGCTAATGGCCTTCTGTTGGAAACGTTCCCAATACTAAATGGGACAAGACAGGGGTGTCCGCTGTCCCCATTGCTTTTCGCTCTTACGTTAGAGCCCTTCCTTTGCACCATAAGACACAATCCCGATATCACAGGTTTACAAATCGGTGATACTCAGTGTAAGATTGCGGCTTATGCCGATGACTTATTCTTCTCCCTTACCAACCCAACCGTGTCTCTCCCGAATTTGATGAGGGAGTTTACACGATATGGGGCACTATCGAATTTAAAGATCAACTTCACCAAATCGGAAGCAATGGAAGTTGCTTTGCCACCCAACCTGCAATCTTCTTTACAATCAACCTTCCATTTTAAATGGGCAAAATTGACACTGCAATATTTGGGCACTACAATCCCTGCAAACCTGAAACGAACCTATGCTCTCAATTTTATACCCATGCTGACTAAGATCCATCTCTTATTAAATTCCTGGCACAAGGGTTTACATTCATGGTTTGGCCGGTGTAACCTAATCAAGATGTGTATACTACCAAAACTCCTTTACCTACTTCAGGCCCTTCCGGTTACCATCCCAACATCCTATTTTAAGCAGGTTCATGCTCTCTTTATTAAATTCATATGGGCTAACAAAAAAACACGCCTTCCCAGACACCTCTTGTAACTCTCCAAAAGGTATGGCGGTTTAGCAATACCAAATATCAGGAATTACTACCATGCCACTCACCTGGGCCGAATGGTGGACTGGCGCCGTCACGGTCACTCAAAATTATGGGTCTCCCTGGAAAAATCACAAGCAAAATTCCATTGGAAGGAACCCTGTGGTGCTACACCAACCTTCCTCCCACAATGAAAAATCACCCACTACTGGGAACGACGCTTTGCATCGTCTCACAGAGGTGCACAAAGAATAGCCTTTCCACGTCGGACTCCCCCCTCTATCCCATCATAGGTAATCCCCAGTTCCCATCGGGACTTCATACTCGGATCGCGAGACAATTGACCCAAGCCGGACAAACCTGTGCAATGCAGTTCTTAGATGCGGGGACATGGCCTTCCATCGAGACCTTGAGTGATGGGGAGGGTCCCTTCAGGCTCCCGTTCTGGTTGGCTCTCCAATTACGACATTTCCTCAGCTCCCTACCCACCCCGCAACACTTTAGCAGACCTCTTACTACTTTCGAGGAGTATTGTTCGGAGGACGGAGACCTCGTACAAGCCATATCTAAAATGTACAGTCTCCTGAACGACCCGCCCACGCAACCAACCCTCCCATTCTTGCAAAAATGGGAAGCAGACTTACACTGTACCTTTACTCCTACTCAAACTCAACATATTCTTACATTCTCTTTGAAATCGTCCATCTGTACAAAGATTCAAGAGACCAATTATAAATTACTCACGCGATGGTACCTCACGCCTGAACAACTTAGTAAGATTTTCCCGACCACTTCTGACCTTTGCTGGAGGTGCCGGGGAGACAGAGGATCGTTATTTCACATTTTCTGGTCTTGCCCAAAACTTGCCCCATTCTGGGCTACCGTCAAGGAAGTCACCCAAATGATGGTTGAATATGAAATTCCAAATGACCCGGCCTTCTTTCTCTTACACGCGGCTACTGTCCCCACCAAAATGTATCGAAAATCAATAGTCCGCCACCTCTTGAATGCAGCAAAATCGTGTATCCCCCTTTACTGGAAGTCACAGACACCTCCAACACCTGCCGAATGGTACCGGAAAGTAGAGGATATTAATAAATTAGAGGACTTAGAACTTACGGCAAACCATCGGCAGGAGAAACACTCTAAGATGTGGAGGCTCTGGAATCAATTTGTCCTCTCGGAGGAAGGAAAAGCCCTCTTGGGAATATCATGAGTCACTAGATTCCTCCCTCCTGCCTGCTGCCTGATCCAACTGTCCTGTCCCAACATGACCTTACCCGGTACCCTCTCCTCTGGTTTCTACCTCTCCCACCCTACCTTTCCCCCTACTCCCCCCCCCCCCGTAACCGGCTTCTGTTGTTCTACCCATTCTTCTCCTTTTTCTTCTCTTTTCTTATGCTATTGTTATTATGTTTTAAAGTTAATGGAAAAGTGGAAAGTGCATGGGGACCACACATGTTCCTTCTAGTGAACCTTACTATATACTAGAGAGTGGGAGGTACAGTAAGAGACCGTCAGTGGTTCAGTCACCATTGAAGTACCATCCTGTGTTATATATCTTTTTTTATCATAAGTTTTATGTGGTAACACTGTATCCAGTAGAACCTCCCATTCAAGAACACTATTTTTGGTATAGCCTGGACAATGTGAATGATGTGGCCTTGTATGCACTGTGGAAGTTCAATAAAATTCATATTTGAAAAAAAAAAAAGCCTGATAAACCTCTGACGTCAGGCGTGCAAAAAAAAACCAAAAAAAACCTGAGAATAAACATAAACTGTTGTAATCATTATATTAACATACTAGCAGTAAGAAGGAAACATAGGCAGGAGTCTTCGAGATGGGTCCTGTGATGGTGGACAGACCACCCCCATGGGATCACACTGTGACCTGCCCTTGTGTTCACAGGTTACCCATCCCAGAAGACCCTCTCCACTGCTCCTTAAGATCAATTCAATTATGAGTCGCTCTATTACCTAGCTTCGGATAGGTCACCTTAAGTGGTTTAGAGCTTCCATCTCCAAAGCGAGTATTATACATTTCAGACTAATGAAAAACAGAAAGGGAAAAAGGGGAAGAGAGAGTAGCAGGGAGTGGATGAAGTGGAGATAGGGAGAAAGAGAAGAGGAGGAAAAGAGATAAGGAGAATATTACCATCTTATTCCCAATGTGTACTGAAATGACCTAGGTGCCCAGGATGTTCATCCTCCAGCCCAGGAGTCACTATTACAAAAGGCTAAATGGTGTATTCTATGTGGGCTGCCCACGGTTCCCAAATGCTCCTGAAAGTAGTCAGTCTGTCCGAGATAGTGCATGCTGTTTTCTCCTGCGTCATCACCCACAATATTTTCCGCTTGGCTTGTTGGTAAGACACAGTTTGAGTTTTCCAGTTTTTCGCTAGTGTTAATTTAGCTCCTATTAACATAAATCTCACCAGAATCTGAGTGCCTTTAGACGCTCCAGGGACATTCTGATTGAGTAGACTTGTCAAAGGGTTCTGAGGAATGTTTATTTTTGTAATTGTTCGCATTAGTCTGAATATAGCGTTCCAAAAATTTCTAATCCTGGGACATTCCCAGAGAATATGTAACAAAGTGCCTATATGACAACAGTTCCTGCAGCAGAGAGGTGATGTTGCAGGGACCATTCTGGCCAAACTTTCAGGGACCAAGTACCATCTTGTCATTATTTTGATGTTAGCTTCCATCAAAGTAACATTATTTATGCCCTTGAGGGCATTTAGAAATGTTTTGTGCCATTCTTCCAGATCCCAGTCCAGTCCGAGATCCTTCTCCCACTTGATCATATATGGTGCCTTGTCTGTGGGTTCCGCTAAACCTTCATAAATCAGTGAGATCCCTCCTCTGACGTCCAGTATCTGGGAACACCAGTGTTCGTAGGGAGTGACTACAAAGTCTCTTGACTTGTCTAATTGCAATGAGTTAATGAAGTGAGAAATTTGAGTTAGCCTAAAGTGTTCTGAGGGGGGCATCTATAGTTTATCTGTGCAATGTTTAAGGGACAAAACCCCACTTTGGCTAACAAAGTGTCCAATCCTGAATAGGCCTTTGTCAAGCCACCACCTAAAAGCCCTAATATCTTCAACAGGGGGAAACTACCCTGTCTTGAATATTTAAGGAGTGGGATAGAGTCGGGGCCATCACTGGAGGGCGCAGTCTAGGATGACACCATGCTAAATAATCCAGAGTATGTCTAGGAATGGCCTGCCTCTCTATAGCTATCCAATCCGGTTTAATGCCCCTGGAATATATGATTGAGAATTGGGTCAACTGTGCCGCTAGATAATACCACCACAGTTGAGGGAGTCCTAAACCTCCTTTCTTTTTAGGTCTAAATAGAACTGCTTCAGAGAAACGATGCCCTTTATTTCCCCAAATTAACTTGTTGATAGCTTTCTGTAATGGATCCAGTTGTTGTTTCATTATTGAAATCGGTAGGGAATGAAAAAAATAGAGAATTTGAGGTAGAAGCGTCATTTTTATGGCATATATTCTGCCCAGCCATGACAGACCCAGTGACGTCCATTGTGATAGATCATTAAGTAATTTTTTAAAAAGTGAAGGATAATTACATTTATATGTTGAAGGTGGGTGATAAGTTAATTCTCAAAAGGGAAAAACTTTTCTAGTTGAGTTAAGACTGTGTTAGGCACACTCACATTGATTGCCAAGGATTTAGCTAGGTTTACTTTCAGGCCCGATATATTACTAAATCCGTCTAGTAGCTGCAGCAGATTTGGTGTGGAGGTTAATGGGGATGTAGTAAATAATAGTAGATAATCCGCAAATAATGCGCATTTATGCGTGGTTTGTCCACAGTTAACCCCCTTAATATCCTGCTGTCCCTCAAAGCTATAGCTAAAGTTTCAATCCCAGTCGTGAATATAAGAGGGGACAAGAGACAGCCCTGTCTAGTCCCCTTTTCTATTCTGAAGGAGGAGGAAAGCTGACCACAAAGTCTAATTTGCGCGTTAGGTAGATTGTAAAGGGCTGTTAGAGTCTTAATGAAGTTTGGGCCAAATCCCCATCTATTCAAGATTTCAAACATATACTCCCAAGACACAGAGTCGAAAGCTTTTTGAATGTCTGCCGATATTAAATAACCCTCCTGGGGGGGATTGTCCATCCCATCCCGACCTCAATTCCCGAGATGAGATCTATCGCTCTCCTCACCTGATCCGGCCCCTGTCTGCACGGTATGAAGCCCACCTGGTCTTTATGGATATATTTTCCAATAAATTCTGATAGACGATTAGCTAGAATTTTAGTCATTATCTTCAGATCATTATTAATCAATGATATAGGCCTATAGTTGCAGGCCTCACTTGGGTCTTTCCCCGGTTTGGGAATGACGGAAATAAAAGCAGAATTGTTTGAGCTATCCAGAAGTTGGCCCTCCCATAAAGAGTTGAAGAGCTGGACCAGGTGAGGAGCTAGGACAGTTGTGAATGCTTTATAGTAGTGGTTCGAGAAACCGTCTGGACCTGGAGCTGACTTGGACTTTAAGTCTTTTATCACCCGAAGGACCTCTCCTTCAGTGAACCGGGATTCCATTATGTCTCTGTGTTCTGTCGATAGGCGGGGAATAGACACATCGCCCAGAAAAGCACTTAATTTTGATCTATTAATTGGGGTTTTGTTCTCATATAATTTATAGAAGAAATCCTGAAATGTGTCTAAAATAGTCGGGAGGTTCTGAGTTAAGACACCAGAACGAGATTTCATTCTGGGGACAGAAATAACCTTATATTTGAGTGTTAATCTTGTAGCTAAATGAGTGCCAATCTTATCAAAGGTATAATATAGGTGGCCTCCCGATCAGTTTAGAAACTTCTGTGCTGAAGAGGTTAGAGCTAAGTTTAGTTTCAATTTGGCATTATCAAGTATGGATAGGGTGTCCTCAGTGGGATATCGTTTGTGAGCTTTATTTGCTTTGTGGTACTCCTCTTCCAGTTTCTTTATATCTACTTGATGTTCCCGTTTGATTTTGGACCCCAATTTGATTAAAGATCCCCTAATGAATGCCTTGTGTCCTCCCCAAAGGGCATTGGATGAGACTTCCCCCGTGTTGTTTAGTTTAAAATACTCTTTAATCTCTTGTTCAGAGTGCAGTGTACTGGATTGTCCAAAAGAGATTCATTGAGCCTCCAAGGAGTGGGTCCTTTTCTAATAATAGAAGTATCTAACTGGATTACAACTATAGAGTGATCTGACCAGGCCACATCTTTAATTCTAGCCTTAGAGATTCGGGAAACTTTGATCATGGGGACAAAAATGTAATCTATTCTGGCATATACTTGATGTGGAGCTGAATAATGCATATAGTCTTTAGCCGTAGGATTCTTTTCCCTCCATATATCTACTAGCCCTGCCGAATGTAGAATTCTGGCTATTTTGAGACCTTGTTTAGGAGGTCTTTTCCTGCATGGTAGGCCTGACGAAGATTTGTCTAGCATGGTGTCAAACGCCACATTAGAGTCTCCACCCAGCACCACCCTACCTTCCAGAAGCGGGGATATAGTACTGAGCATTTTGAAGAAGGAGGCCTGTCCTTTATTAGGAGTATAGTATGATACAAAGGAGTATAATTGGCCCTCTATCTCTCCCTTAACTATAATGTAATGTCCCTCCTCATCTTTAACTATTTGAGTGACTTTAAACCTTATTCTTTTAGAAAAAAGTACCGCCACCCCTCTTTGTTTCGTGTCTGCGTTTGCCAGAAAAAAGATTGGATATTTCTGGTGAAGATACTTAGGATTAAAGCTCTTAGGAAAATGAGTTTCCTGTAGAAAGAGAATATCAATATGTTGGTTGTGGTAGTTTTGGAACGCTTTGTGTCTCTTTATCGGCGAGTTCAGGCCCTGTGTATTGTGTGAGCCTAATATTATAGGCCCTTTAGGGTTAAACGACACACTAGTTGCCATTGAGTTGGCAAAAATCAGGCACCATATATTGACCAGTTCACTTTCATTTGAACTGATCTCATGCTGGACCGAGAACTTTCGACAATGGCACAAAGGAACCTGACGAGGTATAGTAGAACTCCTGGGCGACCAAGGATTGAACACTAAAAATGGGTAACAAAGATGACATTGGGTTCTATAAGGCATTGATTGAGTATGATGCGAAGAAAAGTAGGAGGAGAGTGAAGCTGAGAGAAGTCCAGAATGTAGAGAAAAAGGAAAAAAACACCAAACAGTTAGATAAGACTGCAAAATATTTGCACTTGTAGGGTATAAGTCCTGAAAAGGACTCATATCCAGTAGAAGAGGAGCTGGACTAGCCTAGTTCCTCTCTAGATCTCTCTAAAGAGACCTGATGGTTGTACAACCCAGTGGGGTTGCAATTCCGATACCAACAGGGGAAGTGTTTCCTATGGTGAGCACCGGAAGAGGAGCATGTTGCTCCGCTCCGACCCAGAGGACCCCCCTGCCAGAATATTAATATCATTCTGAATCCCCAAAAAAGTTAACATGTAAGAACTATATCCCCTGAGGGATATGACCAATATTGGTTATAAAGAGAAGTAGAGGTAGCCTTTAGACCCCAACTATTATTGAGCCCCTTGAAAAATGAACAAAACAAGTTCGGCCCGTAACGAGATAGTACCAAGTCCACTCTCCTGCAGTGGTAGGTTAAGAACTGATAAATCTCGCCTGAAAAAAACTCTGCTAACAATCCTGATGGATAAAAACCCCAGCTTCTCAAACTTGATCAGTGAATAGCTTAACACTTGTTATCGAACATGAGGGAATAGGCTTCTCCTTTGTCCTATTGGATTTAGAGATTGAAAACAAGATTGTTCAATATGATCTATGTGAACTGAAGTATCGCTTATCAGGATTGCCCGTCATTGATTCTTTCAGTGACCCAAGGGTGTTGTTATTCAGCGTTGCGGCCTGGAGTCTCTTTGTCTCTTGGGTTTTTGTTTGTTCCAGAGTGGGTTAAGCGGGCTGCCAGGAGGTGGTCTTTTTGATGAAAAGTGACGTGTCTCGGGGGTTGAAAGATCCATAGAATCCTGTTCGATAATACCAAGATCCTTCAGTAGGCTTTCTCCTTCCTGAAGAGTAGTGAAGCTGTGAATCTTGCTCTGGAAAGAAAAATTTAGCTTGAATGGAAATGACCACCAATAGTTCAAAGCCTTCTGAGAGAGAATCCCCAAAAGTGGTTTCAGGTTCCTCCTTTTTTGTATGGTGGCGGGAGAGAGGTCCGCAAATAGTTGTATAGTGTGTCCTTGGATTGTCAGAGGTCCCGCTGTACGTGACTTCTTCATGATAGCCTTCTGTGGTGGAGTAATAATGGTGTTTAATTATGACATCTCTGGGGAGGCCATCTTGAGGTTGCGGTTGTAGTGCTCTGTGCGCCCTGTCCAGTTCCAAAGCGTGAGGGAGGATGTCTGGGAGGAGGTCTTTTATAAAGCATTTCACTACAGGGTGTATGTCTACTATAGATTCCGGCAAACCTCTGATGCGAAAATTGTACCTTCTATTGCGGTTCTCCAACTCATCAATTTTAGAAAGGGCCCCTTCAAGTTGATCTTGCAACGACTGTAGGCAATGTTTACTCGGATTAACCCTTGCAACCGTTTCATCAAAGGACTGTTCAATTGCGTCAATCCTGGCTCCAATATTAGCTATGTCTGCTTTAATAGCAGCGGTGATTTGTGCTGCATTCTGTGCCAGCCCAGCCACTAACATTTCAGAGAAACGATTGAGTAGGTGACCCATATCAGATATCTAGCAGTGAGCTCCTGTGTCAATGCTATATTGTTGTAGTGGACCTACGGGACTGTGTATTATGGAGGGAGAAGAAATGTCCCCCATTACTGTCTAACAAGGATTCCATAGAGGCTGGGGAGGGGGAACCCTCTATCAATCTGTTCAGCAATGTCCCTGGGGAGTCCGGGATCCCTTGACTGATAAGTGGGCTTGCAGCTTCAGGATGTCTTGAGTCTGTCTCCTTCTCCCTTCCAGGCTGCGTTGCTGTCACCATCTTTAAAGTGCTAGGCCTCTGCCCTGGGAAAACCAGCTGTCTGTTTACCTCCTGCCTCGATCCAAACTGGCGTTCCACAGCCATAAAAGTGCTCTTGCTCTGTCCCCCACTTGAATGGCATGCAGACCGGGGGTTCAATTGCGCTGTTGTAGGCTCGGGGGTCCTCTCCAGATCAGAGCGGTGCAAAGCTCCGAGGAATCACGTCTTTCCCGGAGGTCCACGCATGCTCACTGATATTAAATACATTCTTTAGCTCTGTGTATGCAAAGGGTCATGGGGGAGCTCATGTCCATAATGGGGGTGGTAATGACACAGCCCCAAATGATCCACAATGGCTCAAAAGTTACATAGTTACATAGTCAGTGAGGCTGAAAAAAGACACAAGTCCATCAAGTGCAACCTATGTGTGCGTTTTTATGTCAGTATTACATTTTATATCCCTCAATGTTGTGGTCCCTTAGGTGTGCATCTAATAGTTTTTTGAAATTATCTATACTCCCAGCAGAAACTACTGCTTGTGGAAGAGAATTCCACATCCTCCCTGCTCTTACTGTAAAGAAACCTCTACGCATTTTAAGGTTAAAAGGCTTTTCTTCTATTCTTAGGGAATGGCCATGTGTCTTTGTGTATTCCCTTGCGCTGAATAGTTTTGTTCCTATTGTGGGGTTACCAGTACAGTATTTGTACATTGAAATCATATCCCCTCTCAAGCGTCTCTTCTCCAGAGAGAATAAGTTCAGTGCTTGTAATCTTTCCTCATAACTAAGGTCCTCCAATCCCTTAATTAGCTTTGTTGCCCTTCTCGGAACCCTTTCCAATACCAGGACATCCTTCCTGAGGACTGGTGCCCAGAATTGGACGGCATATTCCAGGTGTGGCCTCACCAGAGACTTGTTTAGTGGGAGAATTATTGATTTATCCCTGGCGTTGATCCCTTTCTTGATGCATGCCAGTACTTTGCTAGCTTTGCTTGCAGCAGCTTGGCATTGCATGCTACTGCTGAGCATGTTCTCTACTAGGGCCCCTAGGTCTTTTTCCATCCTAGATTCCCCCAGAGGCTCTCCCCTTAGTGAGTAGTTTGCGTTTATGCTCTCCCCCTAGTGCATTATCTTACATTTTTCTACCTTAAATCTCATTTGCCACTTGTCTGCCCACCCCAATAATTTATTCAGATCTTCTTGAAAGGCTTCCACATCCTGTGGAGAATTTATTGCCCTGCTTAGCTTGGTATCATCCGCAAATATTGAGATTGAGCTGGTCACCCCCTTCTCCAAATCGTTTATGAATAAATTGAATAGGATCGGTCCTAGGACAGAACCTTGGGGAACCCCACTTTCTACACCAGACCATTCTGAGTATTCCCCATTTATCACCACCCTCTGGACTCGCCCCTGTAGCCAGTTTCAAACCAGGTGTTCACCCTTTGATCCATGTTGAGGGATCTTAGTTTGTACAGTAAACATTTATGTGGAACTGTATCAAATGCTTTTGCAAAATCCAGGTACACCACGTCTACAGGCCTTCCTTTATCTAGATGGCAGCTTACCTCCTCATAGAAGGTTAATAGATTGGTCTGGCAAGAACGATTCTTCATGAACCCATGTTGATTACTGCTAATGACACCGTTCTTGTTACAATAATCTTGTATATAATCCCTTATTATTCCCTCCAAGAGCTTGCAAATTATTGATGTTAAGCTAACTGGTCTGTAGTTCCCAGGGATATATCTTGGTCCTTTTTTATATATAGGTACTACATTGGCTTTCTTCCAATCAGCTGGTATCATACCAGTCAGAAAACTGCTCTTAAAGATTAGGTACAAGGGTCTGGCAATAACTTGGCTTAGCTCTTTAAGGACCCTCGGGTGCAAGCCATCTGGGCCCGGTGACTTATTGGTGTTCAGTTTTTCAAGCCTATTCCAGATTTTATCCTCAGTCAGCCATGAGGGTGCTTCCTGTGATGTATTGTGAGGACCAGCATTGTAGTTCTGAATGATTGAGCCCCCCGTTTCCCTTGTGAATACTGAGGAGAAAAATGAGTTTAACACCTTTGCCATTTCTCCATCCTTTGTAACCAGATTTCCTTCCTCATTCTTTATGGGGCCAATATGATCTGACCTCCCTCTCTTGCTGTTTATATACTAAAAGAATTTCTTGGGATTCCTTTTACTCTCCTCAGCTATATGTCTTGTTCTGCCTTAGCTGCTCTGATTGCACCTTTGCATTCCTTATTGCGTGTTTTATAAATGTGAAAATCTGACTGAGACCCCTCTGCCTTGTATTTTTTGAAGGCCTTCTCCTTTGCTTTTATGTGTGCCTTTATGTCGGAGTTAAGCCACCCTGGTCTTTGATTAGCACTTTTAAATGTATTTCCTGTTGGGATACACTGGCTAATACCTTTGTTTAGTATGTTCTTGAAGCACTCCCAATTTTCCTCCGCGTTCTTTGTTCCTAGAATTTTATCCCATTTAACATCTTCCAGCAATATCCTTTGTATTCCCCTTATGTTTCTGTGACTTAAAATTTTCTCGGTTGAAGGTCTTTGATGTGAGGAACGACCTTCTACAATTTACCCTATTTTAAGATCCTTGTTTCTTGCGCCTCCTTTTAACCCTCACGAAGTTCTTGTATGATTTGTTTCCATAATCGGTCACATAGGGTTGTCCTTTATGTAAATTTTCACGATTAGTTTCTGGTCCCACCGAATTGAGGCTGTATTTCCGTGTGTATTTTCGTTTCCTCTTCCGGAAGTTTTTTATGTTCCGTCTCCCCAGAGTCAGTCTAAAAGTGTAAATATTTTGTGCGTTATTCCTTACGTTTCCACGTTAGTCTCGTCGATTCCGTCTTGTTCTGTATATCGACTCCTCTCATTTTCCTTAGGGTTCTTTAAGAAAATCATATATTTGTCGTTCTCTCCCTCCAGTCTAGTATAACCGGGGTATTTCTTACTCCTTCCTTTAGACCAATGTTTCCTACCTCTTTACCGTTTCCACAATTTGAGTAAAAAGAGGAGTCATAAGTGTTCCCTT
>BLSH010272851.1:28685-45288 GCA_018402905.1 Glandirana rugosa | reverse complement strand
TTTTGGTAACGGATGAGGATATCCCGGTCGACAACGACATTCACTGTGTAATAACAACTTTTTAGTAGAGGATCAAGTCACTTACAGCAACAGCTGGCCCTATAGGAGTAGGCAATGGTTTTTGAACAAGAATCTGTCCCTCTAAGCAGAAGCCTCTACTTAGTGCAGTCAGATCGCTCAAAGCAGCAGTATGTGAAATCTCAAATTACTCCCACAATCTGATCGTTGTGTACAATCCCACAATCTGATCGTTGTGTACGAACGTAACAATCGTTGTGTTAGGCAGGGTTTGATCTGCAATGTGTCACTCAAAGCAGCAGTATGTGAAATCTCAAATTACTCCAACAATCTGATCGTTGTGTACGATCGTTACAATCGTTGCATTAGGCAGAGTTTAATCTGCAACTCTAAGCAGCGGTATTTGAAATCTCAAATTCCTCCAACAATCTGATCATTGAGCACGATCATAGCGATCGTTGTTTTATGCAGAGATTGATTTGCAACTCAAAGCAGCGGTATTTGAAATCTCAAATTACTCCAACAATCTGATCGTTGTGCACGGTCGTAGCGATCGTTGTTTTATGCAGAGTTTGATCTGCAACTCAAAGCAGCGGTATGTGAAATCTCAAATTTCTGCTATCTGTCCTCAGAGCAACAGCACAGCAGTAGTAATCTATCTCAGGATGCAGGATCAGATGTTGTTAAAATGTCTCTAATCTCTCCCTGACGCCATCAGCTCACTCTCCCTACAGCTAACCCAAGAGCATGTGACTGCAGCATCAAGTGACTCCAGCTTATATAGAGGCTAGGTCACATGATGCACTGGCCAATCACAGCCATGCCATTAGTAGGCATGGCTGTGATGGCTTCTAAGGGCAAACCAGTGAAACGCTTGTTGATTGGCTGCCCTGCAGCTTCTCAACATGTGGAGTAAAATACCAGAACCCTGGACCCGAACCCGAACGTTTTTTGAAATGTCCGTGTTCGGGTCCGGGTCCCGGACACCCGGAAGTTCGGTACGGACCCGAACGTTACAGTCCGGGTTCACTCAACACTACTCGTAGCCGATTGAGAAATCGGCCCAGTTCTCCAGGAACCCAAAACCCTCCTTTCTACACCAGCTCCTCAGCCACTTGTTGACTTCCCTAATCTCCCGCTGCCTCTCTGGTGTGGCTCGAGGTACCAGTAGTATTTCTGAGAATGCTACCTTGGAGGTCCTAAGCCTCAATTTTGCTCCCAGGTCCCTAAAATCTTTTTTTAGGACACTCCACCTACCTCTAACTTTGTCATTGGTGCCAACATGTACCATGACAGCCGGGTCTTCCCCAGCCCCTCCCAGCAATCTGTACACCCAATCCGTGATGTCGCAAACCCGAGTGCCCGGTAAAAAGTTTACAGTTCAGTGCTTCAGGTCTTTGTGACAGATTGGCTTCTCTGTGAGTGAAATGGTCCAGAAGTATTTAGACAGAATAAAGGTAGATAAAGCACCTGGACCAGAGATCCTAAAGGGATTGAGCTCTGTCATTTCAAAGCCATTGTATCTAATTTTTAGGGACTCCTTAATGACTGGAATAGTACCACTGGATTGGCGTAGGGCCAATGTGATGCCCATATTTAAAAAGGGATCAAAGTCTTTACCAAGTAACTATAGACCTGTTAGTTTAACTTCTGTAGCTAATAAGATACTGGAGAGTTTAATAAAAAACCACATAGATGAGATCTTGTTGGAAGAAAATGTTTTAAGCAACAGACAGAATGGATTCATAAAAGACAGAAGTCGCCAAACAAACCCGATTTCTTTTTATGAGGAGGTAAGTAAAACCTTGGACAGTGGAGTGGCTGTGAACGCGGTATACTTGGATTTTGCAAAAGCGTTTGACACAGTTCCCCACACATGGCTAATGTGTAAGGTAAAGTCTACAGGCTTGGAAAGATCATTTTGTAAATGGGTAGAAAACTGGCTAAAAGACCGAATTGAGAGAGTACAAGCGGAATTAAGATGGTATTGGCGCTGCTCTTTTTTTGAAAAAAAGAATTGAGAGAGTAGTGGTTAATGATTCTTACTCTGAATGGTCTAAGGTTATCAGAAGGGCAACCAAACTAATAAGAGGCACCGAGGAGCTCAGCTATGAGGAAAGATTAGAGGAACTGAATTTATTCTCTCTTGAGAAGAGGAGATTACGGGGGGGGGGGGGGGGGGGATCTTATTAACATGTACAAATACATAAGAGGTCCATATAGTGAACTTGGTGTTGGGTTATTTACTTTAAGGTCATCAGAAAGGACAAGGGGACATTCTTTACGTCTAGAGGAAAAAAGATTTCATCTCCAAATATGGAAAGGTTTCTTTAGAGCTGTGAGCTGAGCTGTGCTGAGCTAGAGCTGTGAAAATGTGGAATAGACTCCTTCCAGAGGTGGTTTTGGCCAGCACGGTAGATTGCTTTAAAAAAGGCCTGGATTTTTTCCTTAATGTAAATAATATAACTGGGTACTAACATTTTTGGGTAATTTTGATCCAGGGTAAATCCGATTGCCTCTCGGGGGATCAGAAAGGAATTTTTCCCCCTGCTATAGCAAATTGGATTATGCTTTGCTGGGGTTTTTTGCCTTTCTCTTAATCAACTGTGGGTGAAGGATTGTATATGGGATTGTATGGTTATATATAATTTTTCTGTTTTTTTTTGGTTGAACTGGATGGACTTGTGTCTTTTTTCAACCTGACTAACTATGTAACTATGCAACAAAATTATAGTTTTAAGTGCAAATTTCAGTATGTAAGCCACAAACAAGTACACTATGCAAATAGCAATGTGATTTAAGGTAGATATTAACCCCTTCCTTACCGGGCACTTAAACCCCCCCTCCTGCCCAGACCAATTTTTGGCTTTCAGCGCTGTCGCATTTTGAATGACAATTGCGCGGTCGTGCGACGTTGTACCCAAATAAAATTTGCGTCTTTTTTTCCCCACAAATAGAGCTTTCTTTTGGTGGTATTTGATCCCCTCTGCGTCATTTCTGATCGCCGCTATAAACAAAAAATGAGCGACAATTTTGCAAAAAAGAACAATATTTTTTACTTTTTGCTAAAGTACAAATCCATTAAAAAAATTATTCATTGGTTTTGGCCGACATATATTCTTCTACATATTTTTGTTAAAAAAAAAATCGCAATCGGCGTATATTGATTGGTTTGCGCAAAAGTTATCGCGTCTACAAACTGGGAATTGATTTATGGCGTTTTTATTTTTTTATTTTTTTTTACTAGTAATGACGGTGATCTGCGATTTTTATCGGGACTGCGATATTGGGCCGGACATGTCGGACATTTTTTACACATTTTTGGGACCAATGACATTTATTCAGCGATCAGAAATTTAAATGTCCACTGATTACTGTATAAATGTCATTGGCAGCGAAGGGGTTAACCTGCAGGGGGCAGTGAAGGGGTTAAATATGTTCCCTGGGTGTGTTCTAACTGTGGGGGGGCAGGGCTGGCCGGGACATAACAGATCTAACTGATCCCAGTGACAGGGATCAGTAGATCTGCTATGTCCCCCTTCACAGAACGGGGAACCGGGAGATCGGCGGGTCTCGGGCGGACATCGAGTCCGCCCGACCCACAGGCACGCTCGCGCAGCGTGCGGCGTGCGCGCGCGCCGCCGCTGCCGCCAGGGGGCGCGCCTGGAGCGTGCGCAGTGGAGGACGTCCATGGACGTCCTCCGGGCATTTCAGGTCCGCGCTGGAGCCGTACTTCGGCAATAGCGCGGACCTGGAGTAGTTAAGGTAAAAAAACATATTTCTGTTGTTTTTGATATAATAAAGGCGGATTATTTAGTTTTTGTCCCCTATGTCCAACTAGGGAGATTTCACCCTTAATTTATGTTCCATAACCACCACAGGAAGTGAGGGGAAATACCTGGTAGCAACTAGGATCACCAGAATTTATGTCCCCAGATCTCCTGTCTCCATCATCTCCTGTTTCCATTCCTCCAGTCTCCATCCCTCCATCACCTCCTGTCTCCGTCACACCATCCCTCCTGTCTCCATCACCTCCTGTCTCCATCACACCATCCCTCCATCACCTCCTGTCTCCATCCCTCCATCACCTCCTGCCTCCATTTCTCAATCACCTCCTGCCTCCATTTCTCAATTACCTCCTGCCTCTATTTCTCAATCACCTCCTACCTCTATTTCTCAATCACCTCCTACCTCCATCCCTCAATCACCTCCTACCTCCATCCCTCAATCACCACCTGCCTCCATCACTTCCTGTCTCCATCCTTCCATCACCTCCTGTCTCCATCACACCATTCCTCCTGTCCCCATCACACCATCACCTCCTGCCACTATCCCTCCATCACCTGCTACCACCATCCCTCCATCACCTCCTGCCACCATCCCTCCATCACCTCCTGCCTCCATCACCTCTGTCTCCATCACACCATCCCTCCTGTCTCCATCCCTCCATCACCTCCTGTCTCCACCCCTCAATCACCTCCTGTCTGCATCACCTCCTGTCTCCATCCCTTCATCACCTCCTGCCTCCATCACCTCCTGTCACCATCCCTCCATCATCTCCTTTCACCATCCCTTCATCACTTCATGCCACCATCACATCCTGTCACCATCACATCCTGTCACCATCACCTCCTGTCACCATCATCTCCTGCCACCATCACTTCCTATCCCCATCATCACACCATCCCTTCCTCCCCTCCTTTCTCCATCACTTCCCTGGTCTATTTCTTCATCAATCCACCCCACCATCCTTCTGTCCTTTGTTGCTCCCTCATTCCTTCATCTGTTCCATCCAAACTCCATCCCTCCATCACCTCCTCTATTTATTACCTTAAGGTAAGGAAGTCTGAGAACGCAGGCTTGCCCTGCTTGTGTGCCTGCCCTGGGCTGGTCTGTTTGTGCTGTGGATGCCTGGGCAGCTGCTAGGCTGTCACTCTGTCCCAGTGGAATCTGGATCGTCTGGACAGACCACCACGAGGGCTCCTCCGTTTTACCTGCTCAGCTCCTGGTGACTGTTTTTAAAGGCTGGCGTGCCTGGCGGGTTGCGCCATAACATCACCTGCCTTGCCAGTAGCGCGCCGCACAACCTCTGTCAAGTCCACCCCCAGGCGGCCCTGCCCGCCAGCGCCTGCTGAATACAGGATTGGCTCAGGCAGCTCCGGAACTGCGCATGCGCAGTTCTAAGCTGACCAGGTCACAGCTATTCTTTACTGGCACTTTTGACCTATTACGGGGAGGGAGAATAGTGCCTTTTTTCACGGGCTGCCTGTAAAAATACAGGCGGTTGGCGGCACTGGTAAGCTGCACTGATGGGGCTGCACTGAAAGGCAGCATTGATATGCTGCACTGATGAACACTAATATGCTGCATTGGTGGGCACTAATAGGTTGCACTGATGGCCACTGATGAGGCTGCACTGATGGCCACTGATGAGGCCGTGTTTGGGGGCAGATTTAGGGGCGGGGTAGGGGTTGGGTGGGGCAACTGGTGGCGAGTAACTCGTAAGGCCTGGCTAGTGGCTCAGGACTTAAAATTTTGAGCCCTGTTGTAGTGTGTCAGTGGAGTGTGTCTGTGTAGTGAGTCCTCAAGTTAAAGTGCACCAAACACCACTTTCCATTGATTAAAGTGCACCCAAGTACACATTTCTCTATTACATTTTGGTAATAAGCCCCCCTATCATGTCTGGGGGGCCAACAAGGAGAGGCAGATGTTCCCATTGCACTGTGAGGGGGCCAGCATCGTCTGTGCCCACAGGCAAAGGCAGACATGTTCTGTCCTTAGGCAGGGCACCATTTCCTCTGTATAGTGATGTTGCCCGTGCTATCCAGCCACAGCATGCAGAGGAGGTGTTGGACTGGCTTACTAAACCATCCTCATCCTCCTCTATCATCCAATCAGAGACTAGTGCGCAGTCCACCGCAGCTGCCAGAGCGAATTATTCTGCTTCCTTGTCCACAGCTACTGCTGCCATAGCCCCAGCATCATGCATGGAGGAGTCAGCTGAGTTATTTGAACACAGCATCAGCCACTTGCTTGACGATGTGCAAGCATTACTTAATTATGATGTTGGTTCTGAGGTTGAGGAAGGTAAGAACATACTACATAGAGGAGAGAGCACAACAAATAAGCAGCCATGTTCCCCCAGCCACAGAGTATTGTCAAATTGGCTCCACTGATGATGAGTATGGAGGGGATGATGACAATGAGGTCACTGAAGCAACTTGGGTGCCAGAGCAGAGGGGGGAAGTGAGTGTGAGGCGCAACCCCAATGAGGCAGCCATCATGGAAGAGTAGAGAGCAGCTACCCTATTCCATCAGATTGTGGAGCTGTTATCTACTTCCCACAGCTCAGCTGTCTGGGGCCTTTTTTAGCACTTGTGCACTTGTGCAGCCGATTGTACTGTTTTACAATTTGCAAACTTTGCCTCATGCAGATCAAGTGTGACAAAAACACCAGCCATTTGGGTACCACATTCTTGATAAGGCATTTAATCACCTGCCTCTCAGCCTGTTGGCAAGGGCACCTGAAAGCCACACAAAAGGGACGCACTTCTGCTCCTACTTACTCCTCATCTTTCAGGTCTACCCCTGCTATATCTCATGACCTCTCAACAGCCTCCTTTGGCAGGGATGATGGCAAAGGGTGTCACAGGTCCTTTCAGCACATCTGCCAGCAGAACACCACCAGCTGTAGAGTATAGCAGGCACATTTCTATGCCCCAGCTGCTGCAGAAAAAAAATGCAGTTACAGGCACCCACATGCCCAGCATCTAAATTCCAGCTTGTCAAATCTGTTGACTTTACAACTTCCGCCTTTCCATCTGGTGGATTCTGCCCCCTTTCGTGAATTTGCATAATGGCAGGTTCCCAGTCGATATTTCTTTGCATGTAAGGCCCTTCCAGCTCTGTACCATCACATGGAACGCAATGTTGTGTCATCGTTGGGCAAGGCAGTCAGCCCCAAGGTCCACGTTACTGCTGACATTTGGTCCAACAAGCATGGTTGCAACTCGGTAGGATGCAGGACAGGGCTCAGTGCTGCAGTTTGTTTTGCCGCCGCATCTCCATACAGTTAGTGGTGATGATGCGAGTTTTATCAGCCCATCCCCTCCTCCTTCTCCTCCTCCTTCTCCATGCCCTTATTTTCTGAATTGTCCTATGAACCACCAGTACTCCCTAAGCATTCAAGGGGATATTCAATGAGTCAGGCTAAAATATGTCATGCAGTGCTTCAGCTGGTCTGTCTAGGGGACAGGATCCACACCGGAGCAGAGATTCTTTCCGCTCTTAAAATACTAATTAATACCGCGCCACCAATCCAAAATCCTTATTACCAGATGAAAAGTAAAATAAAAAATGTGTATGCAATGGGATCAATTGCTGCTTACACTATAACCAGTGACCCCCCACTGTCATAGAAATAGAAAATATAAAAGAGTGAAGCGCAATATAATAAGTTTACATAAAATCAAAATAAATATAAATAAATAACCACTGTGCATTAAATATAAATCCATGTGCAAAACAGCTCATTACAAACAATAAATATTGCATATAAAGTGAATCAAGTACTGACATATAGTCCCCAAAAGTGCAAAAATAGAATATTGCATATAAAGTGATTCAAATACTGACATATAGTCCCCAAAAGTGCAAAAATAGAATATTGCATATACAGTGGAATGTTAACGTGCATCAGGTATTGACATACAATCTCCAAAAGTGCAAGTGCTGTGAGAAAAGTCCTGCTGACTGTAAATAATAATAGATAATGTCCTTTTAAAATGCAAGCAAAATATATCCTGCTCCACAGGGGTGATAATCCTCCAAAGTGGTAACTGTGCAATGTAAAACGTGCTCCAATCCAAATACTGTGCACACCTTTTTCCACCACCCGGTGTCACTAACTGCTCACCTCAAGGGGCGACCCCAATGGGTCTAGTAGCGCAGTCCCCACTGGGGTATCAATCCCACTCCACAGACGGATCTCAGCAATGTAGTAACATTTATAAAATGAAAAGAAGGGCTGACATAGTGTTGAATCGTTACAAGGAAAAGATTTTTATTTAAAACTCATTTAAAATTGCACTCACATTTGTTGGTGCACCTCCACCGGTACACTCCGGTAATGCATGTATACAATATAGATGTATAGATGAAGTCACGTGTTCTGGTGACGAAACGTGTCGGGGAGGAGCCTAATGTGACGCTGAGTACATGATCTATATGCTTGCAGCCAGCAGCCGTGGATTACTATTTATTGTATACATGCATTACCCGAGTGTACCGGTGGAGGTGCACCGACAAATGTGAGTGCAATTTTAAATGAGTTTTAAATAAAAATCTTTTCCTTGTAATGATGCAACACTACGTCAGCCCTTCTTTTCATTTTATAAACGTTACTACATTGCTGAGATCCGTCTGTGGAGTGGGATTAATACCCCAGTGGGGACTGCGCTACTAGACCCAATGGGGTCGCCCCTTGAGGTGAGCAGTTAGTGACAACGGGTGGTGGAAAAAGGTGTGCACAGTATTTGGATTGGAGCACGTTTTACCTTGCACAGTTACCACTTTGGAGGATTATCACCCATGTGGAGCAGGATATATTTTGCTTGCATTTTAAAAGGACATTATCTATTATTATTTACAGTCAGCAGGACTTTTCTCACTTTTGGAGATTGTATGTCAATACCTGATGCACGTTAACATTCCACTGTATATGCAATATTCTATTTTTGCACTTTTGGGGACTATATGTCAGTATTTGATTCACTTTATATGCAATATTCTATTTTTGCACTTTTGGGGACTATATGTCAGTACTTGATTCACTTTATGTGCAATATTTATTGTTTGTAATGAGCTGTTTTGCATGTGGATTTATATTTAATGCACAGTGGTTATTTATTTAGATTTATTTTGATTTTATGTAAACTTATTATATTGCGCTTCACTCTTTTATATTTTCTATTCTTTCAGCTCTACAGGGGTAGGCCCAGAGGTGGTTCACGCCACGACAGCATGAGCCAGGTATGGTGGTGTGCAATATTGGCACTAACCTCCTGTCCACCCTTGTTCTCAATTTGATGGAGCAGCATTTCTTAAACAGGTACCCAGGGTTGGAAGATCTGCCAAAGCAGGCCAGAAGAGTCTGTAACCATTTCAGGCGGTCATAGACAGCCAGTGCTCAGTTGGCTGAAATTCAGCAGGAATTCCACCTTCCACCTGTAAACCTAAATAAAACTTGATTTGTGACACGCCTACCAGGTGGAACTCAAATTTGGCAATGTTGCAGTGGCTGCACATGCAGCAGAGGGCCATCGAGTACCTGTGGGAGTAGGGCATAACGACAGGCACACGGTGGCTCTGCTTTTTTCCCCATGCCAACGGCTGCTGATAAAAGATCCATTGTACTGTCACCATTTGAAGAGGCAACAAGGATGGTAAGCCATAACAATGCAATCCCTCTTGTGTTCCTGCTGGAGCAGACTCTGCGTGGCAGAGCAGAGGGAGGAAGAGGAGGACTTCCTTTCCTCTCAAGGCCCTCTTTATACAGACACCATTCTTACGACGCCACAGAGCACACAAGAGGAAGAGGATTCTGGCAGTTTTGGAGGCACTGAAGCAGAGGAAGACATACGTCAAACCTTAAGAGATTGTTTTCCGTCCCCAAAACACTTGGGAGTAGTATGCACCTGGGAGGAGGCAATTCCAGATACCATAATCCTTAGTGACCATGAAGACTCTGCTTCTCATGCCTCCGCAAACTTGCGGTGCATGGCCTCCCTCATTCTTCAAAGCCTGCAAAAGGACCCAAGAATTTGTGGCATCAAGGATAATGATCATTATTGGTTGGCAACCCTCCTTGATCACTGTTACAAGGGGAAAGTCTTGGAACTCATCCTGTCCTCACAGAGGGAGCAGAGGATGAAATATCTTGAGGACACCTTAAAGAGGAGTTTATATAACGCCTTTTCAGACTCTATTAGGTTACAGATTCATGGAAAAGCTAGTTTTGAGGCTTCTGTTGGTCAAGAGAGGAATGGTGGAGAAGGGAGCCGCCTTCAGTGATGCATTTCAAAATGTTTTTAGTCCTCGGAGCCCAGGGCTGTCAGAGATTATCTAGGGGCAGAAACAGGCATTGAGGGATTTCCAGTAGAGCTGAATGAACCCAGACTGTAAAGTTCGGGTCCGTACCGGACATTAGCATGTCCATGCCCCGAACCCGATCCGGGACATTTCAAAAAAAGTCCGGGATCGGGTTCGGTATTCGGGTATCTTTTGGCACCTGTTGAATGGCTGCAGGGCAGCCAATCAACAAATGTTCCACTCGTTTGCCCTTAGAAGCCATCACAGCCATGCCTACTAATGGCATGGTGTGATTGGCTAGTGCATCATGTGACTGAGCCTCGATATGAGCTGGAGTCACGTAGCGCTGCATGTCACATGCTCTCAGGCTAGTGTAGGCAGAGGATGCTGCCACCGCTGTGAGGGAGATATTAGCGTTCTAATATCATCTCATCCTACATTAGAGACAGGTTAGTGGCGGTGCCGTGAGGGAAAGATTAGCTTTCTAAAATCATCTGATACTGAAGAAGGGACAGGTTCCTGGTCCTGTGAGGGAAAGATTAGCGTTCTAATATCATCTCATCCTGCATTAGAGACAGGCTCCTGGCGGTGCTGTGAGGGAAAGATTAGCGTTCTAAAATCATCTGATACGGCATTAGGTACAGGTTCCTGGTGCTGTGAGGGAAAGATTAGCATTCTATTATCATCTGATAATGCATTAGGTACAGGTTCCAGGTGCTGTGAGGGAAATATTAGCGTTCTAATATCATCTCATACTGCATTAGGGACAGGTTCCTGGTGCTGTGAGAGAAAGATTAGTGTTCTAATATTATCTCATATTGCATTAGGTACAGGTTCCTAGCGCTGTGAGGGAAAGATTAGCGTTCTAATATCATCTCATACTGAATTAGGGACAGGTTCCTGGTGCTGTGAGGGAAAGATTAGCGTTCTAATGTCATCTCATACTGCATTAGGGACAGGTTCCTGTCGGTGCTGTGAGGGACAGATTATCATTCTAAAATCATCTCATACTGGAGTAGGGACAAGTTCCTGGCGGTGCTGTGAGGGACAGATTATCGTTCTAAAATCATCTCATACTGGTGTAGGGAGAGGTTCCTGTTGGCGCTGTGAGGGACAGATTATCGTTCTAAAATCATTTCATACTGCAGTAGGGACAGGTTCCTGTCGGTGCTGTGAGGGACAGATTATTGTTCTAAAATCATCTCATACTGGAGTAGGGACAGGTTCCTGGTGGTGCTGTGAGGGATAGATTATCGTTCTAAAATCATCTCATACTGGAGTAGGGAGAGGTTCCTGTCGGTGCTGTGAGGGACAGATTATCGTTCTAAAATCATCTCATACTACAGTAGGGACAGGTTCCTGTCAGTACTGTGAGGGACAGATTATCGTTCTAAAATCATCTCATACTGCAGTAGGGACAGGTTAATGGCAGTGCTGTGAGGGACAGATTATCATTCTAAAATCATCTCATACTGCAGTAGGGATAGGTTCCAGTCAGTGCTGTGAGGGACAGATTAGCGTTCTAAAATCATCTCATACTCCAGTAGGGAGAGGTTCCTCTCGGTGCTGTGAGGGACAGATTATCGTGCTAAAATCATCTCATAATGCAGTAGGGACAGGCTCCTACCGGTGCTGTGAGGGACAGATTATCGTTCTAAAAACATCTCATACTACAGTAGGGAGAGGTTCCTGGCGGTGCTGTGAGGGACAGATTATCGTTCTAAAATCATCTCATACTGGAGTAGGGAGAGGTTCCTGTTGGTGCTGTGAGGGACAGATTATTGTTCTAAAATCATCTCATACTGCAGTAGGGACAGGTTCCTGTGGGTGCTGTGAGGGACAGATTAGCGTTCTAAAATCATCTCATACTGGTGTAGGGAGAGGTTCCTGTCGGTGCTGTGAGGGACAGATTATCATTCTAAAATCATCTCATACTGCAGTAGGGACAGATTCTTGGCGGTGCTGTGAGGGACAGATTATCGTTATAAAATCATCTCACACTGCAGTAGGGACAGGTTTCTGTTGGTGCTGTGAGGGACAGATTAGCGTTCTAAAATCATCTCATACTGGAGTAGGAAGAGGTTCCTGTCGGTGCTTTGAGGGACAGATTATCGTTCTAAAATCATCTCATACTGCAGCAGGAAAAGGTTCCTGGTGGTGCTGTGAGGGACAGATTATCGTTCTAAAATCATCTCATACTGCAGTAGGGACAGGTTCCTATCGGTGCTGTGAGGGACAGATTATCCTTCTAAAACCATCTCATACTACAGTAGGGACAGGTTCCTGGCGGTGCTGTGAGGGACAGATTAGCGTTCTAAAATCATCTCATACTGGTGTAGGGACAGGTTTCTGTAGGTGCTATGAGGGACAGATTAGCGTTCTAAAATCATCTCATACTGGAGTAGGGAGAGGTTCCTGTCGGTGCTTTGAGGGACAGATTATCGTTCTAAAACCATCTCATACTACAGTAGGGACAGGTTCCTGGCGGTGCTGTGAGGGACAGATTATTGTTCTAAAATCATCTCCTACTGCAGTAGGGAGAGGTTACTGTCGGTGCTGTGAAGGACAGATTATGGTTCTAAAATCATTTCATACTGGAGTAGGGAGAGGTTCCTGTCGGTGCTGTGAGGGACAGATTATTGTTCTAAAATCATCAAATATGCAGTAGGGACAGGTTCCTGTGGGTGCTGTGAGGGACAGATTACTATTTATTGTATACATGCATTACCCGAGTGTACCGGTGGAGGTGCACCGACAAATGTGAGTGCAATTTTAAATGAGTTTTACATAAAAATCTTTTCCTTGTAATGATGCAACACTACGTCAGCCCTGTCATCATCAAATATGCAGTAGGGACAGGTTCCTGTGGGTGCTGTGAGGGACAGATTAGCGTTCTAAAATCATCTCATACTGGTGTAGGGAGAGGTTCCTGTCGGTGCTGTGAGGAACAGGTTATCATTCTAAAATGATCTCAGACTGCAGTAGGGACAGGTTCCTGCCGGTGCTGTGAGGGACAGATTATCGTTCTAAAATCATCTCATTCTGCAGTAGGGACAGATTCTTGGCGGTGCTGTGTGGGACAGATTATCGTTCTAAAATCATATCATACTGCAGTAGGGACAGGTTCTTGTTGGTGCTGTGAGGGACAGATTAGCGTTCTAAAATCATCTCATACTGGAGTAGGGAGAGGTTCCTGTCGGTGCTTTGAGGGACAGATTATCTTTCTAAAATCATCTCATACTGCAGTAGGGACAGGTTCCTGCTGCTGCTGTAAGGTATAGATTAGCATTCTAAAATCATCTCATACTGGAGCAGGGACAGGTTCCTGTCGGTGCTGTGAGGGACATATTATCGTTCTAAAATCATCTCATACTGGAGTAGGGCGAGGTTCCTGTTGGTGCTGTGAGGGACAGATTATTGTTCTAAAATCATCTCATACTGCAGTAGGGACAGGTTCCTGTGGGTGCTGTGAGGGACAGATTAGCGTTCTAAAATCATCTCATACTGGTGTAGGGAGAGGTTCCTCTCGGTGCTGTGAGGGACAGATTAGCGTTCTAAAATCATCTCATACTGGAGTAGGGAGAGGTTCCTGTCAGTGCTGTGAGGGACAGATTATCATTCTAAAATCATCTCATACTGGAGTAGGGAGAGGTTTCTGTCGGTGCTGTTAGGCACAGATTAGCGTTCTAAAATCATCTCATACTGCAGTAGGGACAGGTTCCTGGCGGTGCTGTAAAGGACAGATTATCGTTCTAAAATCATTTCACACTGTAGTAGGGACAGGTTCCAGTCGGTGCTGTGAGGGACAGATTATTGTTCTAAAATCATCTCATACTGCAGTAGGGACAGGTTCCTGGCGGTGCTGTGAGGGACAGATTATTGTTCTAAAATCATCTCATACTGCAGTAGGGACAGGTTCCTGTTGGTGCTGTGAGGGACAGATTATCGGTCTAAAATCATCTCATACTGCAGTAGGGACAGGTTCCTCTCGGTGCTGTGAGGGACAGATTAGCGTTCTAAAATCATCTCATACTGGAGCAGGGACAGGTTCCTGTCGGTGCTGTGAGGGACAGATTATCGTTCTAAAATCATCTCATACTGGAGTAGGGAGAGGTTCTTGTTGGTGCTGTGAGGGACAGATTATTGTTCTAAAATCATCTCATACTGCAGTAGGGACAGGTTCCTGTGGGTGCTGTGAGGGACAGATTAGCGTTCTAAAATCATCTCATACTGGTGTAGGGAGAGGTTCCTGTCGGTGCTGTGAGGGACAGATTATCGTGCTAAAAATCATCTCATACTGCAGTAGGGACAGATTCTTGGCAGTGCTGTGAGGGACAGATTATCGTTATAAAATCATCTCATACTGCAGTAGGGACAGGTTTCTGTTGGTGCTGTGAGGGATAGATTAGCGTTCTAAAATCATCTCATACTGGAGTAGGGAGATGTTCCTGTCGGTGCTTTGAGGGACAGATTATCGTTCTAAAATCATCTCATACTGCAGCAGGAAAAGGTTCCTGGTGGTGCTGTGAGGGACAGATTATCGTTCTAAAATCATCTCATACTGCAGTCGGGACAGGTTCCTATCGGTGCTGTTTGGGATAGATTATCCTTCTAAAACCATCTCATACTACAGTAGGAACAGGTTCCTGGCGGTGCTGTGAGGGACAGATTAGCGTTCTAAAATCATCTCATACTGGTGTAGGGACAGGTTTCTGTAGGTACTGTGAGGGACAGATTAGCGTTCTAAAATCACCTCATACTGGAGTAGGGAGAGGTTCCTGTCGGTGCTTTGAGGGACAGATTATCGTTCTAAAATCATCTCATACTACGGTAGGGAAAGGTTCCTAGCGGTGCTGTGAGGGACAGATTATTGTCCTAAAATCATCTCATACTGGAGTAGGGAGAGGTTACTGCCGGTGCTATGAAGGACAGATTATGGTTCTAAAATCATTTCATACTGGAGTAAGGAGAGGTTCCTGTCGGTGCTGTCAGGGACAGATTATTGTTCTAAAATCATCAAATATGCAGTAGGGACAGGTTCCTGTGGGTGCTGTGAGGGACAGATTAACGTTCTAAAATCATCTCATACTAGTGTAGGGAGAGGTTCCTGTCGGTGCTGTGAGGAACAGGTTATCATTCTAAAATGATCTCATATTGCAGTAGGGACAGGTTCCTGCCGGTACTGTGAGGGACAGATTATCGTTCTAAAATCATCTCATTCTGCAGTAGGGACAGATTCTTGGCGGTGCTGTGAGGGACAGATTATCGTTATAAAATTATATCATACTGCAGTAGGGACAGGTTCCTGTTGGTGCTGTGAGGGACAGATTAGCGTTCTAAAATCATCTCATACTGGAGTAGGGAGAGGTACCTGTCGGTGCTTTGAGGGACAGATTATCATTCTAAAATCATCTCATACTGCAGCAGGAAAAGGTTCCTGGTGGTGCTGTGAGGGACAGATTATCGTTCTAAAATCATCTCATACTGCAGTAGGGACAGGTTCCTCTCGGTGCTGTGAGGGACAGATTAGCGTTCTTAAATCATCTCATACTGGAGTAGGGAGAGGTTCCTGTCAGTGCTGTGAGGGACAGATTATCATTCTAAAATCATCTTATACTGGAGTAGGGAGAGGTTCCTGTCGGTGCTGTTCGGGACAGATTAGCGTTCTAAAATCATCTCATACTGCAGTAGGGACAGGTTCCTGGCGGTGCTGTAAAGGACAGATTATCGTTCTAAAATCATTTCATACTGTAGTAGGGACAGGTTCCAGTCGGTGCTGTGAGGGACAGATTATTGTTCTAAAATCATCTCATACTGTGGTAGGGACAGGTTCCTGCCGGTGCTGTGAGGTATAGATTAGCATTCTAAAATCATCTCATACTGGAGCAGGGAGAGGTTCCTGTCGGTTCTGTGAGGGACAGATTATCGATCTAAAATCATCTCATACTGCAGTAGGGACAGGTTCCTTGTGGTGCTGTGAGGGACAGATTATCGTTCTAAAATCATCTCATACTGCAGTAGGGACAGGTTCCTGCCGGTGCTGTGAGGTATAGATTAGCATTCTAAAATCATCTCATACTGGAGCAGGGAAAGGTTCCTGTCGGTGCTGTGAGGGACAGATTATCGATCTAAAATCATCTCATACTGCAGTAGGGACAGGTTCCTGTCAGTACTGTGAGGGACAGATTATCGTTCTAAAATCATCTCATACTGCAGTAGGGACAGGTTCCTGGAGGTGCTGTGAGGGACAGATTATCATTCTAAAATCATCTCATACTACAGTAGGGATAGGTTCCAGTCAGTGCTGTGAGAGACAGATTAGCGTTCTAAAATCATCTCATACTGGAGTAGGGAGAGGTTCCTGTCGGTGCTGTGAGGGACAGATTATTGTTAGACAGGGAGTGTCGTGGCTGTCCTTGGAGAGGGATGAGGTCATACTCTACTAAAATCTTGCGATTAGACAGAGAGTGTCGTGACTGACCTTGGATAGGGATGA
>BLSH010272850.1:619539-631784 GCA_018402905.1 Glandirana rugosa | reverse complement strand
TATTATCAGGATCTTCTAGAAGAGTAAGTCCTCTTCACGTTCACCTATTTAGGTAGTGGTACACTTTGTGGAATTCCCTCCACAAGAATGGTCTTAGTTTACTGGGAAACAATGTCTCCCAGATTGTGCGAACACTTACTCGGGGTGAGCATAGGCAACAGGTGGTCCAGTGGCCTTGTCGTAGAGGAGTCGTACCCTGGAACAGAACGACAATATTCATCTCAACTCGCTTGGGCCTGACATTTCAAGCCCAGGCATGGTTTGAAACCCCACAGGCCCTGGGCCTGGGCCTGAAAAGTTTTTTTCAGGCCCAAGCCCAGGCCCCAAGACCAGGACCCGAACCCGGACTTTTTTTGAAAAGTCCGGGTCCGGGTCCCGGACACCCCAAAGTTTGGTACGGACCCGAACTTTACAGTCCGGGTTCGCTCAACTCTACTTATAACAGCAAGACAAGGTCCCATGCTGAGGAGATGCTGTTCCGGTGACCTGGTGGACAACGGATACGAGTGGGGCTCATTCACAAGCGTGTTAGACCCTCTGTAACAAAGGGTCATTTGATTCTGGTAAGAACACCTCCCTTAAGGTGTTTCACATGGTGATGGATTTATCCACTTGCACTTCTCCTGAATGAGAAGATCTTCTAGGACTATTATACATTTTTTGGATTTTTGGTGTTACATTTTTGCACTTGCACTTTTCCTGAATGAGAAGATCTTTCTTGGACTATTATTTAAGTTTTTTTTTTTCACTTATCTGGATTATTTTTAGCGCAACTTTTAGTTATTTTATTTTGGTTACATGACATTCTCACATGTTTAAGTTGCCGCTCAGTTTTGGATTTTCACAAGCACGGTATTGATCTATTTACGTTCTAATTGAGAGGAGGATATTATGGGGAGGTGAATTTTATCTAGGAAAGATTTTGCTAGATTCTGATCAATGGGATCTTGAGCATAGAGTGAGGTGTGAAAGTCTAGCATTATTTTGTTGACCTCTTGTGGAAAAGATTTTATGTTTCCTGAGTGATCCCACAGGGAAGTAATGAAAGTCGGTCTGTGGGGGCCTCTGCAAAGGTTTGCAAGTAATTTGCCCAATTTATTTCCACATTTTTACAGAGTAGCCTCCATTTGTGTATGTTTCATGAGTTCTAGTTTTTCAGCCCAGGAGTCAAAGCCTCTTTTTGCCTTGTGCCACTCATTTCTGTGTTCTAGAGTGTTGTTAGAGGATAAACTGTGTTGTGCTCGATGTAGGCGTGAACTGGTCTCTTGGTATTGTTTTAGAACATCCTTTTTGAAAGGTGAGGCAAAGAAAATAACCCGGCCTCTTAAATAGGCTTTGCCTGCCTCCCAGAAGAGGTTAGGGTTATCCCTGTGGCAGGAATTAGAGGAGGAAAATTCCTCCCAGGCCTTATCAATGTAGGATTGGAAATCTGGATTATTAGTGAGGTATGACTAGAAATGCCATATTTTTGGATTATTTTGGAAACCTGGATAGCTGATCGAAATTGAAATTGGGGCATGATCAGATATTGCTATGTCATGATATATATATATATATATATATATATATATATATATATATATATATATATAAACTCAATCCTGGATAGTGAGTTGTGTGGAGGAGAAAAAAAAGTGTATTCTCTGTCGTTAGGGTGGAAAAGATGCCAGATATTGGTTAGGTGATTAGAGTGCATGATGGAAGCTAAAGGCATTGGTGATAGATTCAGTTTCCTGCTGAGAGGGGGTGTACAGGTTGATTTGTCATCCGATTAACGCATTACCGTGTTAAAATTGCCACCTATGATATGTGGGTGCTGAGGGGATACTAATATTCTAGGCATCAGATTATTGAAGAAATATTGTCCTAGGTTATTGGGGGCGTAGATGTTTGTGATTTGGAAAATTTTATTTCCTGTGCGGATGAGGACTGAGATGAAACAACCTTGATCATCTTTGTCACATGAAATGATCTCATAAGATACGTTTTTGTGTATAAGGATAAGAACCCCTTTTCTCTCTAATGCCTCGGAGCCCAGGACCTCACCTACCCAGAGCTTTTTCATCCTTACAAAATCCTGGGTTTTAAGATGTGTCTCTTGTAATAGAGTGATGTCTGTTTTTAGTCTCTTGAGATGTCTGAGGATTTTAATTCATTTACTGAGGGACCTAAGCCCTTTTACATTCCAGGAGACTATTCTAATGGAGGTTTTTTAGGTTTCAGATTTAAACTTTTTGATTTAGTGTCTATGGGGTGTAAAGGCAGGATCATGTTTGGGAGGGTTTGACTGCCTGGGGGTACCATCCGGAGCATCAAGGGAATGGGGGAAGCAACTAGGAGAGGGGATTGAGTCAGGAGATCCTTAATAGTAGGAGGATATGTACAGATCATACAACTTGAAATAACAGGAAAAAAGCACATACCAGATAGCAACTTCGCTTTTTTCTGCATGATGCATCATCCGACTCCGCAAAGTCTACCCAAAGACTGATTAAGTGAAGGGACCTCATCAGGGCTTAATCAGGAGCAATTTAGGAATATCAATGTGAGGATGTATCCCCGCGCTACTATGGTCGCACACTGGAGATGGAACCAGGTTGCTGCTGTACCTAATATCTGACAATATATATGGCTATTTAAGGGTGAAAATGGTACTGCGCAGCCTGTACCAGTGTGTAAGTAAAAGAACCTTGCCCCTAGTGGTTCTAGGAAGTAATGCCACACTATTTCCCTGTTAATAGTATAATCATATGTAGTATGTAAAATACGGAGTGAACAATGAACCTTGCTGATTTGTTTGGGCAATACTAGACAGGTATATACATACAAGGTAAAACACAGATATGGTATATATAATAACGAGATAAAAAGTGATAAAATGCAAATCCAATAAAATATGAATGAATGTAGTACTATGATAAGATAAATAAATGATTGCAAGCTGGTAACAAGTGAATAAAAAATAAATAATAAATAAAAAAAATAATAAATAAATATCAAGTGGAAAATCAAATAAATAAGTCCTTATGAATAAAGTGGTAAAAGTGACAAATATGTGACTTGTGCTCCAAAGTTCATAAAACGATTCGTGCTCCAAAATTGGTGTGGGAAGCCTCTTTGTGCAGGGGGGTGGTAGATCACCCCAAAAAGGATTCCATTTCTAAGGTGCTTCAACTGGATCTGTGCTCTCAGAACTCTCACCTGAGCAGGTAAGGACCTGTGCGCATCAAGGTTTCTTTAGCCAGAGATGTTCCTCCAATTTGGGGTGCGTTTTTTTTCTCCCACTCTCGATCCTTACGTGTGGTCACACCGTACGACCCACCGGTCGTTGGACTCCTTGATTATGATCCTTACTCCAAAAATCAGGCATGCGGGAAGAGACAAACGAATTCCATAGTGTAGCATATCAAAATATGTTTATTTTATCCAAAAAAACGTATTTCCAGGAACAAAGATAAAAATTCTTTAAAATGATAAAGCGGTGTCAGGGCACCTCTCACTTAGTATCCAGCACTTAGGGTAACAGCCTACGCGTTGCGTCATATCACATGACTTCATCAGGGCCAATTTAGGAATAGGGATGGACGAACGGTTCAGCCCAAGCATAAGTTCGGGCTGAACTTTTGTTGTTCGGTGAACAGCCGAACAAACAGTGTTTGACCATTTGTTCGGACCCCCGAATGGACCGCAATGCATTGTGCCACTGAACAGTGCATTGCAGGCCTTGATTGGCTGAAGCAGTGAAAGCTTCAGCCAATCAGGGCAATCAGGGCACAAAGCCCAGTCAGAATCATGATTAGACACTGTCATCATGACTTTATCCAATCATGGCTCATTCCCGTCCCACAGTATAAAAGTATTCTTTCAATGGCAGCAATTTTCAGTGTGATTTCGGCTTAGAGTGAGATAGAACAGGGCTCTGTTCAGTGCTATTAGTTAGTTAGTGTGCTATACTGTACTATTGTGCTTCAATTGTCAGTATAGAATATTAGTTTAATGTCAGTCTAGGGATAGCGTGAGTGTAGTGAGGAGGACCATCATTCAGCTTTGCATAGTGTGCAGCTAGAGTAGGGACAGCTCAGATAGTTTCACTGTAGTGTAGTGATACTGTGTCATTCATACATACATTAGTGTATATGTAGAGTAGGGACAGTTCAGATAGCATCAGTGTAGTGACGGTTGAACGCAATATGTTTGATTGCGTTACTGCAAGTTTAACGCCATATATTTCTGTGTGCGTTACTACAAGTTTAACGCCATTTACTTCTGTGTGCGTTACTGCCAGTTTAACGCCATATAGTTCTGTGTGCGTTACTGCCAGTTTAACGCCATATAGTTTAGTGCGTTACTGCAAGTTTAACGCCATTTACTTCTGTGTGCGTTACTGCAAGTTTAAAGCCATTTACTTCGGTGTGGGTTACTGCCAGATTAACGACATATAGTTTTGTGCGTTACTGCAAGTTTAACCCCATGTAGTTTTGTGTGTTACTGCAAGTTTAACGCCATGTAGTTTTGTGCGTTACCGCAAGTTTAATGCCATTTACTTCTGTGTATGTTACAGCCAGTTTAACACCATATAGTTCTGTGTGCATTACTGCCAGTTTAACACCGTATAGTTTTGTGCATTACTGCAAGTTTAACGCCACTTACTTCTGTGTGCTTAACTGCAAGTTTAGCGCCATATAGTTCTGTGTGTGATACTGTCAGTTTAACGCCATATCGTTTTGTGCATTACTGCAAGTTTAACGTCATTTACTTCTGTGTGTGTTACTGCCAGTTTAATGCCATATAGTTCTGTGTGTGTTACTGCCAGTTTAACGCCATATAAATCTGTGTGTGTTATTGCCAGTTTAACGCCATATAGTTTTGTGTGTGTTACTGCCAGTTTAGTAATCAATGAAAGAGTAGTAAACAGCACTCCAGCAGATTGGGAAATGGTAATCCAGTTTATTCAAAGCATAGGTGTACAATGGAAGTCCAAATACATACAAAAATGTCAAAAGACATGTCCAATGGCAAAGCAATAGGATGGATGGACAGGAAAGATGGACGCGTTTCACGAAAATACAATTCGCTTAATCATCTGCCAGTTTAACGCCATATAGTTTTGTGCAATACTGCAATTTTAAATGTAAGAAAAAAATAGGTGTTGGCACCCCACTGAAAATAACTGTTGCATCCAAAGAAAACAGTTAAAAACTATTTAACAAAAGGTTATGCAGCCCACCTAAACTTCAGGTAAGGGTATTGCCTGAGTCTAGTAAGGTATAAATTGTGAGTTGTATGCGGCGCTCACCTAATAACAATTAGTGCAACAAATTTGTCAATTATACTTTAACAACCCAGTTGTGCTTTGTTATGAATATTATAACCCTTTACACTGATGTTGCCACAATCATGTGATCATACAATGCTAATCCAAAATAACAAATGACCAATAATGCCTCTCAATACATATATAATATAAATGCAAAATATGCTAATGTGCGATTATTGCAAAATTAGTCCCAAATAGTGACCATGAACTTAACAAGTGATGTGAGGAAAAAAAAAGTATACTTCCTGATGACGTGTTCAAAGGAAACACGAAATGCATAGAAGCCACGCCTAGGTCTGATGTCATTTCTGGTCCCTTCATTCTGGTTTCCGAGCGGTGGCACGCACGCTAGAGAGATACGGAACCAGCCATCGCACACGCTGTCACAGCCAGTGCTGGCTCCTCGGCACAAGGACACGTGAGTCTGAAATTGTTACTCTGCCACTATTTCTCCATATGGTGTTGCGCAATGACAGTCTGTTATTTTTATCTTACATGAGCTGTCCCCACTGAGGGAGGATCACTAACTCTTTAAGTTTCAACACACCAAGATTAGCCTCCTTTTCTTCTGGATTAAAGCCGGCAAACGTTAAACCCCTCATACTGGTTTGTTGGTTGAACACCTGCTTGTATCACTCAGAAGTCGCGTCTAGCTACGTCTTGAAGAGATTTATCCTACATCGCTTACCAAGCTTACTGCCACTATTTAGAATTAACTTGCAGTGTTTAAATATTAGTTCATCAGTATATCAGTTTGTTTCCAGTCACGTTTGAAGAGATTTTTTTTTGTTTTACTCACATCACTTGTTAAGTTCATGGTCACTATTTGGGACTAATTTTGCAATAATCGCACATTAGCATATTTTACATTTATATTATATAAGTAATGAGAAGCATTATTGGTCATTTGTTATTTTGGATTAACATTGTATGATCACATGATTGTGGCAACATCACTGAAAAATGTTATAATATTCTATAATATAACTAAGCACAACTGGTTTGTTAAAGTATAATTGACAAATTTGTTGCACTAATTGTTATTAGGTGAGTGCCGCATACACAATTTATACAATACTGCAAGTTTAATGCCATTTACTTCTGTGCGCGTTACTCCAAGTTTAACGCCATATATTTCTGTGTGCGTTACTGCCAGTTTAATGCCATATAGTTCTGTGTGCGTAATTGCCAGTTTAACGCCATATAGTTTTGTGCGTTATTGCCACTTTAACACCATATGGTTCTTTGTGCGTTACTGCCTGTTTAACGCCATATAGTTTTATTCGTTACTGCAAGTTTAACGCCATTTACTTCTGTGTGCATTACTACCAGTTTAACGCCATATAGTTCTAAGTGCGTTGCTGCCAGTTTAACACCATATAGTTTTGTGTGCCTTACTGCCAGTTTAATGGCATATAGTTCTGTGTGCGTTACTGTCAGTTTAACGCCATACAGTTCTGTGTGCGTTACTGCCAGTTTAACGCCATATAGTTTTGTGTGCTTTACTGCAAGTTTAACGCCATTTACTTGTGTGTGCGTTACACCAAGTTTAAAGCCATATATTTCTGTGTGCATTACTGCAAGTTTAACGCCATTTACTTCTGTGTGCATTACCGCAAGTTTAATGCCCTATATTTCTGTGCGTTACTACAAGTTTAACGCCATATCATTTGTGCGTTACTGCAAGTTTAGCACCATATAGTTCTGTGCGTCACTGTACGTTTTGACGCATTATATTGCAGTATATTATAGTGTATTCATGGAGTGTGTCTGTGTAGTGTGAGTACTCAAATTAAAGTACACCAAACACCACTTTACATTATTAAAGCGCATTTACATAAGATTTTGACTTCTTTACATTTGCTAATAAGCATCACCCCCTTCTTCAAAATATGTCTGGGATGACAAGAAGGAGAGGCAGACGTTCCCTTGGCACTGTAAGGGGGCCAGCAACAAATGTATCCACAGGCAAAGGTGGACGTGGTGGCCAGTCCCCAGGCAGGGCATCATTTCCACTGTTTAGTGAGTTTACCCGTGCTATCCAGCTACAGCATGCAGAGGAGGGGGTGGACTGGCTTACTAAACCTTCCTCATCCTCCTCATCATTTGTCAGGCAAGCAGAGACACGTGTGCAGTCCCCTGCAGTTGCCAGAGTGGATAAACCTGCCTCCTTGTCCACATCTATTCCTACCATAGCCCCAACATCAGCCATGGAGGAGTCAGCTGAGTTATTTGACCACAGCGTCAGCCACTTGCTCCTTGATGATGCCCAGCCATCACTGGATTCAGATGTTGGTTCTGAGGTTGAGGATGACAAGAACATGAGCCTAGAAAGATGGGAGAACACAATGGTAGACAAATTGGCATTCATTTTCCCCCAGCCGCAGCGTATTGCCAAGTTGTCTCCAGTGGTAATGATGATGATGAAGATAGAGGAGATGATGATGATGATGATGACGTCACTGATGTGACTTGGGTGACAGATAGAGCAGAGGAGGAAACTGAAGGTGAGGTGGCACAACTCCAAGGAGGCTGACATCAAGAAAGAGCAGAGAGCAGCTACCCTATTCCTTCACATTCTGCAACTGTTATCTCCCATCCCACTTCCCAAAGCTCAGCTGTCTGGGGCTTTTTCAGCACATCTGCAGCAGATCGCACTGTTGCTATATGCAAACTGTGTCTGAGGCACACCAAACGTGGCAAAAACACCAGCTATTTGGGTACCACATGCTTAACAAGGCATTTAACGCCCAACCACTCAGCCCATTGGCGAGAGTACCTAAAAGCCACACAAAAGGGGCACAAATCTGTCCCTCCTGCTCCTCCTCCTCTTTACCCAGTCTGCCCCTGCTATACCGAGTTAGTACCTCTCAGCAGCCTCCACTGACAGGGATGATGTTATAGCACAGGGTGTCCCATGTCCTAGCAGCACATCTGCCAGCAGCACACCACCAGCTGTAGACTGTAGCCGGCAAATTTCTCTGCCCCATCTGCTGCAGTGGAAAAAAAAATACAGTCCATGCCACCCACATGCTCTGCATCTAAGTGCAAGCTTGTCAAAGCTGTTGGCTCTCCAACTTCTGCCTTTCAGCCTGGTGGATTCTTCCCCCCTTCTGTGAATTTGCACAATGTGCTGTACCACAATGGTTCCCAGTCGCCACTACTTTTCACGTAAGCCATTCCATCTCTCTATCATCACGTGGAAGGAAATGTTCTGGCATCATTGGGCAAGGCAGTCAGCCGCAAAGTCCACCTTACTGCTGACAGGTGGTCCAGCAAGCATGGGCAGGGATGATATATTTCATTCACACCACACTGGGTAACACTGCTTGTAACTCGGAAGGATGCAGGACAGGGCTCAGTACTGCAGCTTGTTGTGCCTCCACGTCTCCATACAGCTGGTGGTGATGATGCCAGACCTGTAAGCTCTAGCTCCTCCTCCTACTCCTCCTCTGCCACCTCCATGCCCTCCTCTGCAGAATTGTTCTATGAACATCAGGTACCCCCTAAGTGTTCAAAGGGCTACTCCACGAGTCAGGCTAAAAGGTGCCCTGCAGTGCTTCAGCTGGTGTGTCTAGGGGACAGGAACCACATCGGACCAGAGATTCTTGCAGCTCTGCAGGGACAGGCCCAGAGGTGGTTCACACCACGCCAGCTGGAGCCAGGAATGATGGTGTGCGATAATGGCTCAAACCTCCTGTCCGCCCTTAGACAGGGAAAGCTGACACATGTGCCATAGCTGGCACATGTCCTCAATTTGGTGGTACAGCATTTTCTAACTACGTACCCAGGGTTGGAAGATGTCCTAAAGCTGGCCGAAGAGTCTGTAGCAATTTCAGGCAGGCATACACAGCCAGTACTCGGCTGAAATTCAGTGGGAATTCCACCTGCCCGTAAACCGTCTGATTTGTGACATGCCCACTAGGTGGAACTCGACTTTGGCAATGCTGCAGCAGCTATACATGCAGCAGAGGGCCGTCAATGAGTACCTGTGTGAGTACGGCTCAACGACAGGCTCAGGCCACCTCAGCTTTTCTTTCCCAAGCCAATGGCTGATCATTAAGGATGCATGCACTGTACTGTCACCATTTGAGGAGGCCACAAGGATAGTGACCCGTGACAGTGCATGCATCAGTGACACAATCCTTATTGTGTTCCTGTTGGAGCAGACTCAGTGTAGCATTATGGACAGGGTACTGGAGGCAGAGCAGCAGGAGGAAGAGGAGGACTTCCTTTCCCCTCAAGGCCCACTTTATCCAGACACCATCATTCCTATGCCACAGAACACACAGGAGGAGAGAGGGGAGGAGGATGAGAGGAGGATTCTGGCAGTTTCGTAGGCTTTGAAGAAGAGGAAGACATGCGTCAATCTGTAAGTGATGGCTTTCCAACCCCAGGACCCTTGGGAGTAGTACGTGGCTGGGAGGAGGAAGTTCCAGATGCTATCATCCTTAGTGACCCAGAGGAGTCTGCTTCTCACTCCTTCTCAAGAGGTAACGTCCGTTGGGGTCTATCAGTGTGAAAGGGGTTTCTATGCTGATCAATATTGTTACCCCCTTTGACTTCACCTCGCTATTGCTAGCATGAAACACCCTAGTAAAGTAAGAGTCTGTAAGTTTCTGTATTTGTCAGCACTTAAAATTAGTTTCCTGTAGGAAGACGAACTGCAGCCTACCTTTCTTGAGTTCCCCTTAGCAGAGTAATCATTTTCTCTGGTATGTTTAGGCCTCTCACATTATGGGAGATCACTGTAGGTTTTCGCCCCAGTGAGGAGTATGTCATGGCGGAGACTCAGGAGGAAACATATTGAAGATCAATCTGCAAAATAAATACTTATGTGCAGGTTAGTATTAGGTTATCCTCGACGGGTTTGGGTTCAGATACAAGTTCAGGGGCAGGAAAGATCACAGAGGTAAGAAGGAAGGAAGAAAACATTTAGGAATGTTTTTTTTTCCCAAGCCAATGGCTGATCATTAAGGATGCATGCACTGTACTGTCACCATTTGAGGAGGCCACAAGGATAGGGACCCGTGACAGTGCATACATCAGTAACACAATCCCTATTGTGTTCCTGTTGGAGCAGACTCAGTGTAGCATTACGGACAGGGTACTGGAGGCAGAGCAGCAGGAGGAAGAGGAGGACTTCATTTCCCCTCAAGGCCCACTTTATCCAGACACCATCATTCCTATGTCACAGAACACACAGGAGGAGAGAGGGGAGGAGGATGAGAGGAGGATTCTGGCAGTTTCATAGGCTTTTTTTTTTTTGAGCAGTATTTTTTATTGAAAGGTTATTAGTACAAAAAGAGAAAAACAGCCTGTACAATAGGGCTGGTGAACATGTTGCAGATTAACAAACATTTACAGGATCAAAGTAAAAAATCTGAATCAATAGTGCATTAAGTCCAAAGCAATAGATTCCATCGGGGGTGGGAGACGGGTTTGCTAGGCAACACTCCGACTCTGAGAGTGAACAGAGTGCTAATAGACTATCCCAAGGAGTGAAGGAGGTCTTCTAGTCAGTACTTGTAATTACTTGGTACATACAATTTTCATAAGTTGAATGGCCAGGAGTTCCAAGCTTGATGGAATCTATTGAGAGTTAAAGAATTCACCGCAATGGCTTTTTCCATTATCCCTTGAGAATTTACTGCCCTTATTACATCAGAAATGTTAGGAATTTGTTGGGATTTCCATTTTTGCAATATTAAAGATCTGGCGGCAAGTAGAATATGGGTCGCCAGTTGTCTATCTGACCTGGGATAGATATCTATCCCTATGTTCAAGATGGCTAGTTCAGGGTTGGGTTTAATTAACAAACCAGTGCATTTGGCCAGAAGTTTGAAAACTTGATTCCAGTAGCTGGTAATGGTAGGGCATTCCCAGAGTATATGCATGATATTTCCCACTTGTCCACACAGTCTCCAGCAAAGTGGGGACTGTGTGGGGTAAAAACCTGCTAGTCTAAAGGGGGTGTAGTACCATCTTTGCCAGATTTTTAGGGACATTTCCCAATGTGTTACACAGTGCGAGGCTTGAGATATGGACTGGAAAGCTGACCTCCATTTTTCCAAAGTAAACACTCGCTTGAGATCTTTTTCCCAGCTATGCATAGGTGTAGTTTTGTGAGGTATGTCTTCTGATTGTAAGATATTATATAATGTGGAGATGTCTTTAGATACTTTGTTAGATGCCTGCATATAGTTCCATATCTTTGTGTTCGTGTGGGTATCTCTTAATGGGTGTTTTCTTAGGAAGGTCATAATCCTAGTTATAGTAAATGCTTCTGATTGGGGTAGATGGAATTGCTCTAGAATATTGTCTATGGATTTAGGGGTGTCTTTGTCATATAGTTGTGCTAATGAGACAAGACCTTTACTGGTGAGGTGTGTAGTAGGGAGCATAGGGATCATGGAACTTAGAATCTTTATAGGGAAGTCTTTGTGGGATGTGATCTCTATCGAATTTTGTGATTGAGAAACAGTTCTCCATATTTTGACTGCCGCTTGGAGGGTTGAGTGGAGAGAGTGTAGTGGCCAAGGACGCCATTGGTCTGTCACCAATAACCCTAAGAGGTCTTTGGTAGGAGATATTTCTTGCTCTATTTCCACCCATAAGGGGAGGTCTTCTTTTTTAAACCATTGCTTGATAGGGGCTAACTGTATTGCTTTGTGGTAGTTGTGTATGTTCGGCATGGTCGCTCCACCATCAGATTTGCGGCGGTAAAGTATTGATTTAGGGCATCTTGGTCGTTTGTTTTTCCAAATAAATTTTGTGAGGAGGGTATTGATTTTTGCCAAGTATTTATTAGGGATTGGAATATGTAAATTTCGAAATGTGTATAGCAGCTGTGGGAGGACACTCATTTTGAAAGTGGCTAGTCTACCACACCATTTGGGAGGTTCGCCGTCAGTTTTATACCTCTTGA
>BLSH010272850.1:599361-619529 GCA_018402905.1 Glandirana rugosa | reverse complement strand
GGGACATGTTAAATTTTAGTCTGTTCCTATGGGGGGTTGGTTGTTGTAGACGGTATGTTCTGAAGAACCTGTCATATAGGGAAGGATTTGAGTGTCGACTGGTTTAATTTATGAATTTACTCGGGTATAGTAGGGTTCTTGATTAATTTTGGTAGTTCAGAGAGGGCTTACCCTTTAGGGGACCCGGTCTACCGGAAGGTTTGCTTATAATGTTTTAGGTAGTTCTTTGTAATTAGGGAATGGATTCATTTCAGAAACTCTTTCGTCGTTGCTGTAGGAGAGAAGGAGGCCTCTACGACTCTCGTATACACTAGTGAGAGGGGTTTGGCCCCTTTCGAAATTAGATGGTACAGTCGGTTCTTTCCCCGGTTTGGGGAGAGTGATCACATATGCTCTCAGCATCTCCGGAGGAAGAGAGGATGTCGTTGCTGCTTTCTCAAAGACTTTACTTAGGTAAGGGATTAATGTTTCTTGATGGATTTTGTAATATTCGTTTGGAAGGCCATCTGGCCCAGGGGATTTCCCATTCGGGAGAGACTTGATGGTTTTAATTAGTTCTTGGGATGATATGGGCTCATTTAAGTATTTAATTTGGTCAGCTGTGAGTTTAGGAAGGGATATACTGTCCAAGAAGTCTTGTATGGCAGATGTTGTTGGTTGGGGGGTATCCTTGTCTGATTTTAAATTGTACAGGGCTTCGTAATAGCTAGCAAATTCGTTTGCTATGTTTTGAGGGTGTACAATTTTGTGGGAGTTCTGCGGGTGAATTAGATAAGGGATCTTCGTTTTTGGCTTGTTTGATTTTGATTCTATTGGCCAGGTGTCTACCTATCTTGTTTGCTTGGGAGTAGTGAGATATTTTAAGCTTGCGAAGTTGGTGATCAGATTTGTCTAGAAGTAAAGATCTGAGATCGTTTCTGAGTTGTAGTATTGAGTCTGAGACTGTTGGGGATGGACTTTTCTTATTTTTAGATTCTAATTGCTGGATCTCAGCAATCAAGTCATTAAATTTCCTATCATACTCTTTTTTGGCCCTGGAGCTTTGTTTTATGAAGATCCCCCTCATGAACGCCTTGTGGGAGTTCCATAAGGTCCAAGGGTCTTCAACTGATTGGTCGTTAATCTTAAAAAATTCTCGGAGATGCTGAGAGGCATACCTGAAACACTCTTTGTTTTGCAGTAACTTGACATTACAACGCCATATAAAGGTTTGTTCTCTGGGACACTGTTCCTCCACTGATATCAACGTCGCTGCGTGGTCCGACCACGTTATATCTGAGATGCTGGAGGAAGAGGTTCTCTGGAGAAGCCACCAGTCTGTGATTATCATATCTATGCGCGAGTACATCCGGTGTCTGGCGGAAAAGAAAGTGTAATCTCTCTCTTGAGCATTATGACACCTCCAGACATCGTACATACCCTCTTTGTGAAGAATGGGGCTCAAAGAAGGGCCACCCCTCCTCACTTTTGAAGAAGTATCTAGCATTGGATCATTCACCAAATTAAAATCCCCACACATAAGTACATGCCCATACTTGCACGATGAAAGCGTTTTAAAAAGTCTTTGGAGGAACCTCAATTGATGCGTGTTTGGAGCGTAAACCGTTACCAATGTGAGTGGGATGTTGTTGATATCACATGTGAGAATTAAATACCGTCCTTCCTCGTCCTTTAACTCTTGTTTTAGCTGGAAGTCTAAAGAATGTTTTAGTGCCATCATTACTCCTTTGCTCTTTTGGGAGCCGTTGGCCATGAACACATGGGGGTAGTCTTTGTGCATACAACGGGGGTGATTATCCTTTTGGAAGTGAGTCTCCTGCACACTAATTATGTCCGCTTTTCTGGAGATGGCTTCTTTCCATAGGGAGTGCCGCTTGGCAGGATGATTTAGGCCATTTGCATTTATTGAGAAGCAATTAATGGTCATTTATAATAGATAGTAAGGATTGCTGTTTCTGTTACCTGGATTGAGGTGAGTGGTCTGGGGCAGTTCTCATGCCTTGAAGTTGTACTCTGGTCTACCCGACTTGAAGATGTTTGATTGCTTTTGATCCTATTGCTTGAAACGGCTGTAAAACTTAAAATAAGAGTGGAAGAAAAAAATAATATAAACCAAACATAGGGGTAAGCATAAAAAGAGGTTCTTGTAATCGATCCGAAAACAGATAATGCTGTTCTTGTAAGCTTAGGGGCCATGTGGATGTTCCAATCCATGTGGCCAGGGACCAGTAGTGGTGAGCATTATTAGGTTTGGTGTTAGGTACCATTGTGTGTAGCTCTTGGCTTTGCTGGGCGTTTCCGAGACACAATCTGCCATTCATTTTCCCTTTGGATATGGCTGCCTGGGGTATTTGGGTCTAAGTGGGTTTCCGTGGGAAGAATGCCCCATTGGCGAAGCTTTTGTATGCCTTCTTCCATGGATGTGATGATGGACGTGGTTCCTGCATGAGTGACAGACAGGGTTGCTGGATATTTCCAACGGTGAGGGATAGAGTGGTTCCTAAGGGCCTTAGTGATTGTTGCTAAGTTCTTTCTCTTCTGAAGAGTGTGACGTGACAGGTCAGGAAGCATTTGCAGGCCCGCTTACTCTCCCGGGATGTCCGTCGCCTTCCTGAAAGCTAGAACTATTGTTTCTTTGGCTCTGTAGTAGTGCATGCGCATTATCACATCTCTGGGGATGTCAGGTGCCAGGAAGGATGGCTTCGGAAGCCTGTGGATTCTGTCTATCATTAACTCAGACTCAGATAGGGAGGGCGCTATTTTACTAAATAGGCCTGTTACATAGTTGACAAGTTGCTCTTGAGGAATATTCTCTGGGATACCCCTTATCTTTAAATTGTTCCTCCTTGCCCGGTCTTCTATATCTGATATTTTGTCTTTGAGCCATTTTATTTCCTCCGCTTGTTCGTTGTGTGAGTCTACCATAGAATTGTATGAGGTAGTTATTTGCTCTATGGACCATTCTGTATGATCAATTCTGTCACCCAGGTCATTTAGATCCTGTCTGAATTGCTTCATGCAGTCCTTGATGTCCGATTGCAGTGAGTCTCTCAGGGACATCAGCATTCCCTTTAGGGTAATGTCAGAAATCGGCTGGCCTAGTGCTGGGAAGTTGTCAAAGGGGTCTGGGTTAGATGACTGTGTGTGGCTGGTTGAAGCGTTCGTTCGGCTTACCTCCATGCCGTCATCTATCTCCTCCGGCCGGTCTCTGCGCGGCTTTGACTTGGCTGGACTTTGAGAGGGAGAGGAGGCTCCAGATGAGCCTTCGCTATCCGGATTCCCCACTTTCGGCTTGGTGGACGAGCTGTTAGCACTGCTCCCTGTGCTTCCTCCTGTGCTGCGTGTCTGTTGGAGCCTCGCGCCGCCGCCATCTTTCTTGGGCTTGTTCGCGCTAGGCTGAAAGAAACTAGCCAGTTTCTTCACTTGCGGCCCCTCGTTTTTCTTTCGGGTCATTCTCTGTTATTCCTGAGGGGATTCTGAGTCGGGTGATCACCCTTGTGAGGTCTGCGGTACCTTGCTGCGGTGTATGTCCCGGGTGGCCGAGCAGAGCAGATAGCTTAAGCGTCCATCTTCCCCGCTGGTTGCCACGCCCCCCAGTTTCATAGGCTTTGAAGAAGAAGAAGACATGCGTCAATCTGTAAGTGATGGCTTTCCAACTCCAGGACCCTTGGGAGTAGTACGTGGCTGGGAGGAAGAAGTTCCAGATGCTATCATCCTTAGTGACCCAGAGGAGTCTGCTTCTCACTCCTTCTCAAAAGGTAACGCCCGTTAGGGTCTATCAGTGTGAAAGGGGTTTCTATGCTGATCAATATTGATACCCCCTTTGACTTCACCTCGCTATTGCTAGCATGAAACACCCTAGTAAAGTAAGAGTCTGCAAGTTTCTGTATTTGTCAGCACTTAAAATTAGTTTCCTGTAGGAAGACGAACTGCAGCCTACCTTTCTTGAGTTCCCCTTAGCAGAGTAATCATTTTCTCTGGTATGTTTAGGCCTCTCACATTATGGGAGATCACTGTAGGTTTTCGCCCCAGTGAGGAGTATGTCATGGCGGAGACTCAGAAGGAAACGACGGGTTTGGGTTCAGATACAAGATCAGGGGCAGGAAAGATCACAGAGGTAAGAAGGAAGGAAGAAAACATTTAGAATAGAGAGAAGAGAAACTGTGCCTCCTTTTAGATAGTCTAACCTATCCAAAAAGTGTACAGTTAGTGTGGCCTGAGTCAGAAGCCTACGCGTTCAGGAACACTTTGTGGGGAGAAAAGATGTGGGAGGCGACAATAACTTTAACCAAGTAATCAAATACATAAAGCAACTCTAGAGCTGCACACACAGCCTAACATATGTTAGTAATACAATATAGAATTAAGTTGAGTCAAACAACCAGCTATAGGTAACTTATCACTAAGGAACTTGGCCTGAAAGAGAAATGATACTACCAGTCTCTAACATATATACCGTGACTTCCCTCAGCTCCTCAAGTCTATGCTGAGTAAGTATCTGTGACAGGGAGGTCAGGCAGGTAGAGAATCATATTGCCATGTTCTGTAAAGCAGGGTGGTAACATTCAAGCCGCACATTGATAGCCGTAATTCCGCTTGGCAATCTATTCTGACTCTCCTTTAATTGTAGGATAGTGTGCTGTGCATCCCCAATTGGGATGTAAGTCATGTCTAGGCTACATAAAGCAACAAGGCACATTGGGACCCCAACAAGGAGTTTCAGGCTTGAGAAAGTTCTACCCATTACATGGAGACAGGTATATCTTGTAAAATGAGCATCGGATCCCCTATCAGGTGTTCCAATAGCATATAAACCGACTGGAGAACCATCCGATGTTGAGCATTAGGAACAATTATTTATACTGGAACCGCATCAGAGAGATAAGACATGGGTGTGCAGTAAGGACCCTGAAAGCATGTTACCCTTCCTCCTGGTCTCTTGAGGTTGATGCTTGTGATTTGGGGGTTCCAGTTTTTGAGCCTCCATTTCTGCTGTGTTTCATTTTCTTAAGATGTCTTTTCTCCGGTGAGGAGAATGATGACCGTGAGGGACTTCTCACCAATGGTTCCAGTGTGAATTCCGAGTACCAGTCTGGTGCATCTACCTGTCCCAGGTTTAATGAGGCACAGAACTCTGGTAGGTCACTGGGAGTGCATAGGACATGCTTCTGGCCATTGGAGGTGCCGAGTAAAGCTAATGGGAAGCGCCAAGTGTACTTCAAGTCCTTCTCCCGGAGCTACTTAAGCAGGGGAAGTAGGGCTCTCCGTTTTTTTTTTTTGTGATTTGGGAGAGGTCCTGAAACAACATTATAGATTCCCCATTGAAAACAATTTGGTTGTTCTTACTGGCTCTCTGCATTATGTCTTCTTTAAATGCAAAGTTTTGCAAGCAGTAGATTACATCTCTCGGAGGTGCAGTGTCTGGGCCTTGTGGTCTGAGAGCTCTATGAGCTCATACAAACTCAATTTCTGTGTCCTCCTGTCTCTCCAGTACACTATTAAAGACACGTTTTAAAGGAGGAACAATCTGATCAGGCTTAATCCCTCTCACTCTGATGTTGTTCCAGCTCCCTCTATTATTGAGATCCTCAATATGTTGGGTAATTTCAATAAAATGTTGGGAGTGAGTTCCAGTGACTCTCTCCAGCCTGTTGAGAGCTCTATCTTTCTGCCACCCTGCTGCTTCCCCAGACGCCATTTTCTCAGTGAGTGCCATTAGGTTAGACTTCAGATCAAGAATCACTGCTGAGAACGTGGACTTGATGTCCGCGGTGAAGCCAGACATGTCAGCATAAGTCAGCAGGTGGTCTGCTCGTGACCGTGCCCTACCTGTGTCCTTTGAGGCAGATTGGGAATCCTCACTGAAATCCTCTTCCAGCCGGGCTGCTGCCATCTTGGAGCTCACTACACTGCTGTGGGCCGCCGACTGTGACTTGAATAAATCATTATGTTTTTAGTGGATGGAACCAAGATGCTGCGTCATGGGCGAGAGTGGGGAGTGTTGTAGAGTCTTTTGCCCGTCATCCGCTCTCTGAAGGTTGGTATAAAAGCTGCGATAGGTTGTGTGTGCTCTGGAGCTCTTTCAGTGTGCTGCCACCCCCGGTGCGAGCCAAGCCACGCCCCCCCTTTTGCAATTTTTTTATGTCACATTGTATTTGTGCAGCATTTTTTCAAACACAATTTTTCAGAAAAAAAAATACTTTTTTGAATTTTAATGCAAAAACACAATACATAACCCAATTGTTTTCTAAAATATAAAAGATGATGTTACATCGAGTAAATAGATACCAAATTTGATACCAGATTTAAAATTGCGTGCACCCGTGCAATGGTGACAAACAATGTAAATTTTACTATCCATGAGGGACACTTTAAAAGCCTTTACAGGTTACCACTTTAGATTTTCAGAGGATGCCTGGTGCTAGAATTACTGCCCATGATCTGATGTTCGCAGTGATACGTCATATGTGTTGGACGATCGCTGTTTGCGTGCATGCGGGACTGACGCACATGTTTGCCTTTGCATGCAAGCACAGGGGCACTTTATATTATTATATTTTTTTTTTCACACTGTTGCTTTAATATTTTTTTATGTGACAGGTACTCGTTATGGAGAAATCTAGGGTCTATAAGATACCAAATCCCTACCTGCACTTAAAAAACATCATACAAAGATACCAAGATCTGTATTTTTGAATGCTTTAGATTATTTAAAAATGACTCAGATTGTTTCCAAGTAAACCGCAAGTGATGTCATATCATCGCTTCTGGTTTATTATTATGAACAACCAATCAAAACCAATCCTGGTTTTGCTTAGCTGACCGGCAAGCTGGTGGACACACCAGGGCGTCAATCTGGTCTCCCAATTGGACAGGAGAGCCCGAGAGAGATGCCGGAAGGGGCAGGAGGGATTGCTTGTAATTGCAATCAGAGCAGCTAGTCAGCCACTCCCATTGCTATTGCAAGAGAGCCGGCTCTAAAAAACGATACTGGGGTGATGCCTGCAGCCGAAGTCCACCGATGTACGGGACTGGACGGGAATTGGTTAAAATGGATTTAAACTCAACAAAGAGGTTGTGGCCTAAACTTTTCCACATTCCTTGTTTTGTGTTTACTATATTATTTAAGTATGTTCTTGTGGCATGATGAGTGTTAATGGGGTATACAATCCCTTGTAATAGCCATGTGGATACAATATTGCTATTTCTCTACAAAGACTCTTTTACCATTACATCATTTATATGGACATACTGTATATTTATAAACAGTATAGTGCGTATTTCACAAAATGTAAAGTATGCTGTTTATCTAATAGTAAAGAGGTTAATTAAGAAGTCTGCTTTAAAATTGCTGGCACATCTGCTCTGCAATCTAGTTATGAACACAGAGGCAATATAATTTACTGTTCCATCAGTAGACAAAGGTGCCATAAAACATGTTCTCAGTCTTCCCTGCATGCATCATACATCTATCATGCTGCTCATCTGCTTTCACATGTAAGGCCTTTACAGAAAACAAAATTAATTAAATCACTGCCTTCTGGCTTCTGAGCTGAGTTTGGCTTTGCATTAAATTAAGTATGTTTATTATCAGTGTGTTTTCACTTTATTATTTTCCATACAACTGTGTTTGCTTTCCATCCTCCAATTCCTTCTGCATTCAGTGTGACAACCTATTAGTTGTTTGCTGTAAAATATTGACATTTAGAATGTACATTACACAAAGAAAATAAAAAAACAGACATTTAGGGGTTGATTTACTAAAACTAGAGAGCGCAAAATCTGGCGCAGGTCTGCATAGAAACCAATCAGCTTCTAACTTCAGCTTGTTCAATTAAGCTTTGATAATAAAACCTTGAGGCTGGGTTCACACTATCCGACAAAAAAACGGTCCGACTTTGATCCTACTTTGCTGTGAGATTTACGGTCCTACATAGGGTCAAAGTCGGAGCGTTTGTCTGTGAACAGGGATCCGACTTTGATCCCGACAATGCCAGGCACTTTGTGCTCTGGGGATTTTGAAGGGGAACTCCACGCCAGATTTAAAAAAAAACTGGCATGGGGTCCCCCTCCGGGAGCATACCAGGCCCTTTGGTCTGGTACGGATTTTAAGGGGAACCCCATGCTGAAAAAACAGCGTGGGGTCCCCCCCAAAATCCATACCAGACCCTTATCCGAGTACGCAGCCCGGCAGGCCAGGAAAGGGGGTGGGGACGAGCGCCCCCCCCCTCCTGGACCATACCAGGTGCGTGCCCTCAACATGGGGAGTATGGGTGCTTCGGGGCGGGGGGGCTCTGCGCCCCCCACCCCAAAGCACCTTGTCCCCATGTAGATGAGGACAAGGGCCTCTTCCCGACAACCCTGGCCGGTGGTTGTCGGGGTCTGTGGGTGGGGACTTATCGGAATCTGGAAGCCTCCTTTAACAAGGGGGCCCCCAGATGCCGGCCCCCCACCCTATGTAAATGAGTATGGGGTACATCGTACCCCTACCCATTTACCTGGAAAGAAATATGTACACAAAAAACCACACAGCTTTTTAAAATATTTTATTAAATCTGCTCCGGCGGTCTTCTCCCCTCTCCGGTGTCTTCTTTTCTTCGGCTCTTTCATCTTCTGAGGGGTCTTCTTTCTTCTCCTTCTCTGCGGCGTCTTCTGCTCTTTTGCCCAACTTCTCCGCTGTCCTCTTCCCTATCTTCTTCTTCTCCTTCTTCTTCTTCTTCCCATGTTGACACGACGAGATCTCCTCTACGAATGCCCTCTCCGCTCTGTGATGTGCCTTATATTGGCATGGGGTGTGGCCACCAGATGACATCACCCGGAGGCCCCGCCCCATATGATGTCACAGCTCCGCCCCCAGGATGTGACCTCATATGGGGCGGGGCCTCCGGGTGATGTCATCTGTTGGCCACACCCCATGCCAATATAAGGCACAGCACAGAGCGCAGAGGGCATTCGTAGAGGAGATCTCGTCGCGTCAACATGGGAAGAAGAAGAAGAAGGAGAAGTAGAAGAAGAAGATAGGGAAGAGGACAGCGGAGAAGACGGGTAAAAGAGCAGAAGACACCGCAGAGAAGGAGAAGAAAGAAGACCCCTCAGAAGATGAAAGAGCCGAAGAAAAGAAGACACCGGAGAGGGGAGAAGACCGCTGGAGCAGATTTAATAAAATATTTTAAAAAGCTGTGTGGTGTTTATTTTGTACATATTTCTTTCCAGGTAAATGGGTAGGGGTACAATGTACCCCATACTCATTTACATAGGGTGGGGGGCCGGAATCTGGGGGCCCCCTTGTTAAAGGGGGCTTCCAGATTCCGATAAGTCCCCGCCCGCAGACCCCGACAACCACCGGCCAGGGTTGTCGGGAAGATGCCCTTGTCCTCATCAACATGGGGACAAGGTGCTTTGGGGTGGGGGGCGCAGAGCCCCCCTGCCCCAAAGCACCCATACTCCCCATGTTGAGGGCACGTGGCCTGGTTTGGTCCAGGAGGGGGGCACCCCCTTTCCTGGCCTGCCGGGCTGCGTACTCGGATAAGGGTCTGGTATGGATTTTGGGGGGACCCCACACTGGTTTTTCGGCGTGGGGTTCCCCTTAAAATCCATACCAGACCAAAGGGCCTGGTATGCTCCTGGAGGGGGACCCCATGCCGTTTTTTTTAAAAAAAAATATGGTGTGGAGTTCCCATTCATGATCACCAGAGCACAAGTCGCATGCCAAAGTCGGATCAGTGAAGACACTGATACGACTTTGATCCGACTTCAATGCCTTTCAATGGGCTGAAGTAGGATCAAAGTCGGACAAAAGTAGTACAGGAACCTTTTTCAAAGTCGGTCCGACTTTGAAAAACACAATTCGGAGCAGTTAAGACGGCTCTCATAGGGAATCATTGTTTTTGTGACGTAATGCAACTTGTGTTCCTCATGTAGGTCCGAGAATCGGACTAGTGTGAACCCAGCCTGAAGCTGAATGTTTTCTATGCACAGCTGCACCAGATTTTGCACTCTCCAGTTTTAGTAAATCAACCCCTTAACATGATTTATAAATGCATTCTATAATGAAATGCTTAAGGGTGAACTTTAGGCAAATGGGTAAATACACAAACAGCGTATGAGCTGTTTTAATCGCAAAAGGATTTCCTGTTTCCATTAAGTCCTAGGACCTACAAATCTCTGATAGAATGTACAGCCAGGTTGGTGATCTGACATTTCTCTACTGCACTTGCAAGCAATGCAGCTTGTTCATATCCCTTTCCCCAGCCTGTGATTAGCCTCTCCCTCCACTCTCTCCTCCTATCAGAGGAATCCTCATCAGCCCGTGTGCATGCATTACACCAAACTGGCCCCTAGTGCTGTAACCTCCATCTGCATGTTTGAGAGCTACTGTACAGGGAATTACAAAAGGCTCATACTGTATATGACACATTCAGATACTTATGGTAGGCGCAAATACATGTAATTACTTTTTTTTAAATAGAAAACTAGAAATAGAATATAAATCTTTATTTTCAATATTTTTATTAAAGTTTTGAAAAATACAAGAGGAAGTCAAATTGTGTTCTGTTCTTTACACAAGGTACAAAGGGTTCAGTACATTACAGTAAAGTACATGCAACCGAATTAAAAAATTATAGAGTAGGATAGCGATCAAGTTAGCGCAGATGAAACATCACCAGTAACATATGTTAAAAAGAAAGGAATTTGCTAGGAGGATAAAAGTATATTGTGCAGGTAGAATAGCACAATGTCATCTTCATGGTCGGTGGCTCATGGAGCGAAAAGAAAAAAAAAGGAGGGGGGAGGCAGGGAGTTGCAGATAAGAAGGATCACAATACATATCCACAGTTCTGTAGTGATCAATTATTAAAGATTTCATTGGTTAAAACGTATGGATGAAGTCTGTCAGCATGTAAAGAGCAAGTTAGAGATCCAAGGTTCCCATATTTTTAGGAATTTGGGCATTCTATGATCTAAAATGTCTGCCATCCTCTCATACATCATGCAAAGGTTAACATGGACTTTAGGTTCTTCAAAAGGGATAGTAAGTTTTTTCTAGGCACTTGTTTGCCTTGTTGCACTAAAAATAAAGGAGAGCAAGAGGAATTCCACCTTAGAACAGTAATATGGCTTCTTACCCAACAAGGCTTTTAGTGGTTGTCTCTAAAGGAGTATAAATGAGTTGATAGGTTGAACCAGGAATGACAGCTCTTAGAACAACCCACCAGATATGTCTAAATGTACCAGGTCCTGAATAGCCCCTAGAGTAAGCAGAGGGGTAATTCAAAGGATTATGTGTAAGGAACTATATACTAACGCATTAGTGCTTTATAATTTTGTTTCAGTTGCGTTAATCAAACACTTAAATGTGTTATATCATATATTTTGCTAGTCTTCCCAAGCGATATTGATCCCAAGGTCAGAGGCCCAACTAGACATATAACCAGGCAGTGAGGAAAAACAGGACATTCATAGCAGTGGGAAGATAGTAAAGATAACAGAAATGTTCAAAGGATGTGATCTATAAGGCGGTATCAGAATAGCAAAGCTGGGAAGATGCATAACATTTCATTTGAACGCATCAAACGTATCCATTTTTTTTGAGGGATTCAAAAGACTTCCAGAAGGTCCAGAAGTACCTGGGAGATCATATAAGCGGCCATTTTTGTGCTCTGCCACCACAAAAAACTTTTAGGACGGTCTCAACTAGAAGTAAAAAAAGAGTTTCCCAAGAAGGAAATTAAAGGAAGATTAGGAAATAGAAGTTTCCTGGAATATTCAACCAAATGCCAAACTTGAATGAGTGGGAGGTAATAGGACTAGAAAGCACTTTGCACCTAGGTGATGGAACCAAAAAAAAGATTGTTTAGAAAGGGGAGCAATAGCATGAGCTTCTAAACTGACCAAAAGTGGGACATTGACTTGACCATGAAGAAGAGTCAATTAGGATATTTGGACAGCACAGAAACAACTAAAGAGATGCGAGACCCACAATCTTCCCTGCTGCTTGAATTGGAACAAGGCATGTTTTGCAACCCTTGGCTTGGTATCATCCCATATAAAAGCAAGAATCTTAGTTTGAAAAGAATGCAGAACATGAGTGGGGGGGGGGGGGCCTCTACTGGTAAAACCCTAAAATAATACAGTAATTTGGAAGCAGAGTCATCTTGACCGTTGTGATCTGTCCAAGCCAAGAGATCATGCAACAGATCTTTCAAAGTACTTAAAGGGTAAGTCCACTTTAATGATAAATAATGACTTTAATAATTTAATAATTCACTTTAGTGAAAAATAGTGAATAAAGAAAAAATTATATAGCGCATATAATTGCGACACACATCATATTGTAGTTGAATGTTATTAAAAATGACTTTTCCTTTTTAATCTGCAGCCGCTGTAATGTTCTGAAAATGCAGTGAAATATGACTACCTGGAGTTGTTCTGTACACAGAATGTGTACTGACCACTCCCCAGAAACATAATTTCCTGCTTGTGTGATTAGCTCACCAATTTTCCTAGAAGTCTGCCTAAGATACAAGTCAGATTTCAGTCATCCCCTGATACAAAAATGTTCCTTTGAGGTGAAACGCGTCAGTGGAAGGGTGTCTGCACCATCTCAACTGTGCTCAGTCCGTGTACACACCGTATGTGACATCTGCTCAGATTTCTTGATCTTAATGTAAATGCACAACTTTGAATAAAATGTGCTTGGTTTTATCGGATTTACACTATGTGGAGTTAATTTTGCTTACCTCCATCCGTCGCTGTTATCATATCCATGTGAGCTCTAGTGGCATCCCATCCCCTAAGATCAATTGATGAAGAGGATCGGATTATTGCAACATTTGGTAGTTTTTGCTTCTATCTGAGGGTAAAAGTACCCAATCTTAATGTGCACCTGGCCTGTGGAAAGCATAAAGTGTTCTTTATACTTTAAGCGCTTATAAGGCCCTATTATCAGTAGTGTCTGGTAAGAGTACCCTATACAGACATTCTTTGGTGGTGGGAATCATGTCACCTGGATACTACTGTTTTAACACTTATGAACTTTGCAAGAAAGACACACATTCAAAGTTTAGAGAGTTTTATTGACTTTTATTGATTTTCACTGAGTTATATTGTTTTGTATCACCATTATATTATATTGTTTTGTATCACTTTTACTACTATCTTCCTTTATATGGTTGTTATATATTCACCCATGCGCGGCATTTTGTTACACTCCTTTACAATAGTATTGAGACTTAGTCCAATGCAGCTAGGTTAGATAGGCAAAAACACTTTACTTCATTAATTTGTGTTAAATTATAAGTGCTTAAGTTTAGGTTTCCCAGCTTGTACTTGTATCTTGCTTGGGAGAAGATTGAGACAGTATTTCCCTTTCCTAATGAAATCAGTAGCAACTTTTATTTTTCTGATCAGTGTTCTGCAATTAGTTGCCATACAGGAGAAATTCTTTCTTTTCCCATCCCGCCTATTTGACAAGTTCCAAGAACTGACCAAAGAAAAACTGAAGTAAAATAATGATCTTTCTCCTCTTTAAAACATCTCAATTAAAAGGTTAAGAGCATTACTGATAACCAAAATGGGGTACTGATATTTGCAGTGTTGAAATGCTGGAGGAGGAGCAAGTAATTAAAGTGGTTGTCAACCCTTGACAACCATTTTTACCTACAGGTAAGCCTATAATAAGGCTTACCTGCAGGTTCCCTGCATATCTCCCAATCCTACACGGTTTAGGAGATATACAGTGTACTGTGATGTGCCCACATCATCGGGTACATGCGCAGTGTAGAAATGGCCTCCATGCCATTCCTTCACTGAGATCGTGCCACGATTGGTGTCTCCCACGCGCATGCGCGGGAGTAACGTCACATGACTTCGGCCAGTCACAGAGCCAAAGATCGTGGCCCAGGAAGGAAGAGGAGCAGAAGATGGATGCAGCCTGGAGCGGGACATCGCGGGACAATGCGGGCTTCCAATGTAGGTAAGTGCCACATAATGGGCTAACATGTGATGCATACTAGCCTATCATGCTTTTACATTGCAGGGTAATCAAAAGGAAGTAAAACCCATTAGGGTTTACTTCCTCTTTAACATCAGCAGCAATGATTAAGTAATGTAGTGAGGGCTTACCATGCTAGTGTTTGCTGTGATATTACAGATTATTAGAATCATGCCTCTTTGTAGTCAAGGAGTGCAGGAAGACAGTAATGGAGAAATAGTGACCAAGTGAGAAAATAAAAATCAAAGTAGTAGATATAGACTCCCAAATTCTGGGAAAAGTTCTGGAAAAAGTTGGGCATCTAAGGTACTGAAGTGCACCTTAGAAATTGCGTTGCTGCTCTGCGCAGTGGACACGAATCTTACTACTGCACAAAATCTAGTTTGATCCAAAGGTACCTCCGTCTTCTCCGGGCAACTATGAACTGAAATAATGATCAAGACCAAGTGTGCATGATATGATAAAAAAATAATGGTCACGCTAACCATGATTATATTCCTTCTATGATGGAATTTACATAAGAATAATTTGACACACCTAGTAAAGGCACAGACTTCCCTCTGCTAAATGTTTCTAAACTTAGTTTGAACTGACTTAACTAAGCAAAATGTATGGAGAACAGCTATAGATTTAACCTGGTTCTGTTGGGCCACGTGTGGACCTCTGCTAATATAAGGCACCAACTTATGCCAATCTTAGGCATGCACTTTAATTCCAGAAGCTGGACATACCAACAGAAGCTGGACATACCAACAAAGCTACAGCATACATGGAATGATATATACATTGTACAAGCCGCCAAGGGTGGGTTCTGAACGAATGCTATGTGTCACCGATATTCGGGTTATGGTCCCTTTAAGGTTGATAGGTTAGTATACTCACCTGTACATGGTGAGGGATTCCGGGAGAGTAGTACAGAAGAGAGGACTGCCTCGCAGTCCTCTTGACATTAGTAGTGGCCTAGTTGGGACCCAGAATTTCAGAGACCCTGAAGTGACATTCCGGTGGGAAAAGGGCCTCCACTCCTGACTACAGGAACTCCAGTCCTCAAAGGGTTAAGGGCCTTTAGGAAGCAGGACTTAAAACAGGAAGTAGTATTAGGTGTAGGGTGTGTGAGAAGGAGTTGGAGAAAGACACCTGTTTGGAGTGCTGCACGTTGCCTGGAAGCTGCCAGATAGCCAGACTGCTAACCTGGGGTAAAGTCCCATCAACGAACTGTGTATTTTCTTTTATGTTTTTTATGCTGTTTTGTGCTGAAGGCAAGCAGTCTTTTGTGTTGTATTTTGTTTTGCTGCTGGAAGAATATCTTTGTGTTTTTGCCTGAAGAAAAATAAACACCTTTGTGTTTAAATTTAAAGGGCTTTGCACATGGTCCCATAGAGCTATAAATGCCAAACAATACAACATATATAGATTTTTAATCACTTTTTTGCATTCTAGAAGGAAATCTGAATACTTTAATTCAAAGGCTATGAACAACCCTTTCCCAATGAACATAATACAAGCTTGTGTGGGAGATGCAGAGATGTGCTTACACAAGTCTACAACAGATCCATGGCCATTAAACAAGAAACAGATGAAGAGATAGTTGCCCAGGCAGTCTGACAAATTGTTGCCAGCCAGGCTATAGCTCACAAGTGGAACTAATCCAAAAATAAAATAAGATCATTCCAAATGCTTTAAAATCATTTTTAATGTTTCTCCCACAGCCATACACACTTTTTTGTTTTTTAGTACCTGCATAAACACATGGAAACAAATACATTATGCAGAGAAAATCTCAATTTTAAACTATACCCAGAACCCCTGTATTGCAAATCAAGGGTACTAATAACTGTATTAATTGTAAAAACACACAATAATACTGGGGAAAGATGAATCAATATTTTAGATGCAGCAATAAGACTAGTGCAAGCTACTAATGGCTTATCAACACCTGTGGCTCATGAAACCAGAGACTGGCTATTTCATTTATGAGGTGACAAACAAGAGCTGCTGCCTTGTTTAACCCAACTACAAGTGGCGGTGAATGGTTTCTCAGTAGAAAGCCTTTTATTAAAAGCAAAAATCATAGGACTCCCAACAGTTGCTAGTAGTGCTGTATGACTGATGGTATTGTCAGGAAATTCAACCTTAAAGAACAACGTCTGTTTGATGGCTTGTGAACCTGATCAGCTTTGCTGCACAGAGATGGAAAAATTAACTGACAAGCTCTATACGTAAAAAGAAAACACACATCTCCAGGACATATTGAGACAGAGATTGAAGAATTAAATTCTTGTGCTTGCAGACCATGTCCTTGTCCTAGGTACTATCTTTCAGATAGATATATGTATTTTAATAGGGTGCATAAATAGGGTAGGTAAAAGGAACCAGTCACAGTCTTTTTTGCTCCTATGGAAGCCAGCAAGAGGAGGTGGGGAAAAGGTGGGAAACTCAACAAACAAAAACCAAGCATTCTGATGCCAGAATATGACAGTTACAAATTAATTTTAATATTAGATTAAAATAGACCTATGTTCATCACGTTAAACCTCAAAGAACAAGAAAAAAAAATTAGAAACTTTAGTTTATATAGAAGAGGGAGCTATAAAGCATGGTCACATTTTTAACATGGATTAAAAAATCCCTATTAACCCTAATTGCCATATGATACAACCCTGGATCAACATTTATTTTTTAGAAATGTCCCCTATATAATATGTTCTTCTAAGAAAGCATCCATCCATTGGTAAACCAATTACTATATTTGCTAAAGCAAGTTTCTTTGAGAGTTCATTCTACATATAAGTGCCCTCATTTCTTTTATGGTGTCCCTACAGTAGGCAATTTCCTTTGAATGTACTATGTAGACCATTAATGTAATAATATAAGATGAGCACATACCCCTTAACGTGTAAAAAGTGTAATAGGGCCAAAACTATTAACCTTTCAATTTTTACATATTGCAATATAAGACAAATGAGCATTACAACAAAACCTTGCTGACCTCTGTAACTGCAGGCAATGTGGAACAATTCCCAGGAAAATACTAACCCACTGCTCAACTCGAATAGCTTGCTTTGAGTGTAAGTGGAGGTGCACAAAGGCTCCCGTCAGCCACATCTTCAGTGGAAACACAGAATACCGGCACTCACTCCTGGAGTTACATGCGATGCTTATCGCATGTAACTCCAGGAGTGGGTGCTGGATTTATGTGTTTCCACTGTGGAGCAATTCATCTTCAAAGTTCCCAGCATCACCATTGAAGTCATTAAAGTTGTTCTATGAGAAGCTTAGCTCCCTCTGCTCCACCCCTCTCAGAGCTCCTGATTTGTGTTGAGATTAGAGATTGGAAGTCTAGAATGACTTAATTGGAAACCTGTATAGACAGAAACAGAGAAGTTGCCATTGCTGACTTCCTTCTCAAAATATTAGCTGCCAGACTGTGTCTAGCTTCAACACTTTTTAAATTATGTACCAAAAGAATACTGTAACTGCAGAAAGCAAAATTGTAATGAAGTGAAGTCTGCATCTTTGTTTCTGGTAAGTGACTGGAAAAAGTACTAAAACCATTTCAACAGCATTAAAAGAAATACGAGACAGCTATGGCAGCCCTTTTAGCTGCTTGAACAGTATTGTGCTGTAGATGGTGTGGACTGTTATTGCATGGCATTGCTGCATGATCTTAATGTCGTCCTCCATCGTTGCATTATCCTGTTCTATATTCTTAGATTGTATGTTGCATACATACTTTCAGTCCCCAAATGATAATTAACATGTGTTTACCCATTATGTAGTTGCCAATTTCATTAACCACATCGGTACCTGGCACGAAAACCCCCTTCCTGTCCAGGCCATTTTTCAGTTTTCAGCGCTATCACACTTTGAATGACAATTACTCAGTCATGCAACACGGTACCCATATGAAATTTGTGTCCTTTTTTTCACACAAATAGAGATTTATTTTGGTGGTATTTAATCACTAGGAGGGGGTTTATTTTTTGTGCTATAAATAAAAAAAGATTGAAATTTTTTTGAAAAAATGCCTTTTTCTTTGTTTCGGTCATAAAATTTTGCAAATTAGTAATTTTTCTTTGTAAATTTTGGCCAAAATTTATACTGCTACCTATCTTTGGTAAAAATAACCCAAATAAGTGTATATTATTTGGTCCTTGTGAAAGTTATAGAGTCTACAAGCTATGGTGCCAATCATTGAAAATTGATCACATCTGATCACACCTGATATACTGACAGCCTATCTCATTTCTTGAGACCCTAACAAGCCAGGAAAGTAAAATACCCCCCAAATGACCCCTTTTTGGAAAGTAGACATTCCAAGGTATTTAGTAAGAGGCATGGTGAATTTTTTGAAGCTGTAATTTTTTCCCACAATTCTTTGCAAAATGAAGATTTTTTTTTCTTTTTTTTTTTTTTCACAAAATGGTCATTGTAACAGGTTATTTCTCACACACAGCATGTGCATACCCCAAATTACACCCCAAAACAAATTCTTCTGCTCCTCCTGAGTATGGCGATATCACATGTCTGAGACTTTTTCACAGCCTGGCCACATACAGAGGCTCAACATGCAGGGAGCGCCGTCAGGTATTCTAGGGACATAAATTACACATCTAATGTCATGAAGACCTATCACATTTTTGAAGGCCCTGGAGCACCAGGACAATGGAATTGCCTACAAAATTACCCCATTCTGGAAAGAAAACACCCCAACGAATAATCATTGAGGCATAATGAGTCTTTTGAACGGTTCATTTTTGTTCCAGTAGTTTTGGAAAATGTGGGAAAAAAATCAAAACGCATTTTTTTTACACAAAGTTGTCCATTTATAAGCTATTTTCAACACATAGCATGTACATAGCAAAAATTACACCCCAAAATACATTCTGCTATTCCTCCTGAGTATGGCGACACCACATGTGTGAGACTTTTACACAGCCTGACCACATACTGAGGCCCAACATTGAACTAGCACCTTCAGGCGTTCTACAAGCATAAATGACACATCTCATTTCTCAACACCCAATTACATTTTTGAAGGTCCTGGAGCACCAGGTCAATGGAATTGCCCACAAAATGACCCCATTTTGGAAAGAAAACACCCCAAGGTATAATCTATGAGGCATAATGAGTCTTTTGAACATGTAATTTTTTTCCAGAAGTTTTTGGAAAATGTGGAAAAAATGAAAACGCTTTTATTTTTACACAAAGTTGTCCATTTATATGCTATTTCCAACACATAGCATGTACATAGCAAAAATGACACCCCAAAATACATTCTACTACTCCCCCCGAGTATGGCGATACCACATGTGTGAGACTTTTACAGGTGATGTTTACTCATGGGTGTGACAGTCACTGACAGGTGATTTGCGATGGGCACTGATGGGTGACTGGCGGTGGTCACTGATGGGTGACTGGCTGTGGTCACTGATGGGTGATGGGTGTCTGGTGGTGGTCACTGATGGGTGAGGGTGTCTGGGGGTGGTCACTGATGGGTGATAGGTGACTGGCCGTGGTCACTGATGGGTCATGGGTGACTGGCCGTGGTCACTGATGGGTCATGGGTGACTGGCGGTGGTCACTGATGGGTGCCGGGTGTGTGGTGGTGGTCACTGATGGGTGACTGGTGGTGGTCACTGATGGGCGACTGGTGGTGGTCACTGATAGGTGCCGCGTGTCTGGCGGTGGTCACTGATGGGTGTCTGGCAGTGGTCACTGATGGGTCATGGGTGACTGGCGTTGGTCACTGATGGGTCATGGGTGACTGGTGGTGGTCACTGATGGGTGACTGGTGGTGATCACTGATGGGTGACTGGCGGTGGTCACTGATGGGTGCCACGTGTCTGGTGGTGGTCACTGATGGGTGAAGCGTGTCTGGCGGTGGTCTCTAATGGGTGACCGGTGTCTGGTGGTGATCATTAATGCATGACGGGTGACTGACAGTGGTCACAGATGCGTGACAGATGAGTGGCGGTGGTCACATATGTGTGACGGGTGACAGGTGACTGGTGGTGGTCACTGATGGGTGACGGGTGACGGGTGACTGGCAGTGGTCACTGAAGGGTGACGGGTGACTGGCGGTGGTCACTGATGGGCGACTGGCGGTGGTCACTGATGGGTGATGGGTGTCTGGTGGTGGTCACTGATGGGTGAGGGTGTCTGGGGGTGGTCA
>BLSH010272850.1:549792-566154 GCA_018402905.1 Glandirana rugosa | reverse complement strand
AAAGCAGCGGTATGTGAAATCTCTAATTTCTGCTATCTGTCCTCAGAGCAACAGCACAGACAGCAGTAGTAAAGTAATCTATCTCAGGATGCAGGAGCAGGTCTTAAAATGTCTCAAATCTGTCCCTCACGCAGTCAGCTACCTTTCCCTACACTAACCCAAGGAGCATGTGACTGCAGCACTGTGACTCCAGCTTATAAAGAGGCTGGGTCACATGATGCACTGGCCAATCACAGCCATGCCATTAGTAGGCATGGCTGTGATGGCTTCTAAGGGCAAACCAGTGAAACACTTGTTGATTGGCTGCCCTGCAGCTTCTCAACACGTGGAGTAAAATAGCAGAACCCCGGACCGAACCCGAACGATTTTTGAAATGTCCGGGTCTGGGTCCGTGCCACGGACACCCGAAAGTTCGGTACGGACCCGAACGTTACAGTCCGGGTTCGCTCAACACTAAACGTCGTCTATTTGATTACGTTACTGCAAGTTTAATGTCATTTATTTCTGTGTGCGTTACTGCCAGCTTAATGCCATATACAGTATCTCACAAAAGTGAGTACACCCCTCACATTTTTGTAAATATTTTAGTATATCTTTTCATGTGACAACACTGAAGAAATTACACTTTGCTACAATGTAAAGTAGTGAGTGTACAGCGTGTATAACAGTGTAAATTTGCTGTCCCCTCAAAATAATTCTACACACAGCCATTAATGTCTAAACCGCTGGCAAAATAAGTGAGTACACCCCTACGTGAAAATGTCCAAATTGGGACCAAAGTGTCAATATTTTGTGTGGCCACAATTATTTTCCAGCACTTAACCCTTTTGGCCATGGAGTTCACCAAAGCTTCACAGGCTGCCACTGGAGTCCTCTTCCATTGTTCCATGACATCACAGAGCTGGTGGATGTTAGAGACCTTGCGCTGCTCCACCTTCCATTTCAGGATGCCCCACAGATGCTCAATAGAGTTTAGGTCTGGAGACATGCTTGGCCAGTCCCTCACCTTTAACCTCAGATTTCTTAGCAAGACAGTGGTTGTGTTGGAGGTGTGTTTGGGGTCATTATCATGTTCTAATACTGCCCTGTAGCCCAGTCTCTGAAGGAAGGGAATCATGCTCTGCTTCAGTATGTCACAGCGCATGTTGGCATTCATGGTTACCTCAATGAACTGTAGCTTCCCAGTGCCGGCAGCACTCATGCAGCCCCAGTCCATGACACTCCCACCACCATGCTTGACTGTAGGCAAGACAGACTTGTCTTTGTACTCCTCACCTGGTTGCCGCCACACATGCTTGATACCATCTGAACCAAATAAGTATATCTTGGTCTCATTAGACCATAGGACATGGTTCCAGTAATCCATGTCTTTGGTCGGCTTGTCTTCAACAAACTGTTTGCAGGCTTTCTTGTGCATAATCTTTAGAAGAAGCTTCCTTCTGGGACGATAGCCATGCAGACCAATTTGATGCAGTGTGTGGCGTATGGTCTGAGCATGGACAGGCTGACCCTCCACTCCTTCAAACTCTGCAGCAATGCTGGCAGTACTCTTATGTCTATTTCCCAAAGAGAACCTCTGGATATGACGCTGAGCACGTGCACTCAACTTCTTCGGTCGACCATGGTGAGGCCTGTTCTGAGTGGAATCTGACCCTTTAAACCGTTGTATGGTCTTGGCCACCGTGCTGCAGCTCAGTTTCAGGGTCTTGGCAATCTTTTTATAGCCTAGGCTTTATGTAGAGCAACAATTATTTTTTTCAGATACTCAGAAAGTTCTTTGCCATAAGGTGCCATGTTGAACCTCAAGTGACCAGTATGAGAGAGTGAGAGCGATAATACCAAATTTAACACACCTGCTTCCCATTCACAACTGAGTCACATGACACCAGGGAGGGAAAATGGCTAATCGTGCCCAATTTGGACATTTTCACTTAGGAACGCACTCACTTTTGTTGCCAGTGGTTTAGACATTAATGGCTGTGTGTTGAGTTATTTTGAGGGGACAGCAAATTTACACTGTTATACAAGCTGTACACTCACTACTTTACATTGTGGCACAATGTCATTTCTTCAGTGTTGTCACATGAAAAGATATAATAAAATATTTACAAAAATGTGAGGTGTGTACTCACTTTTGTCAGATACTGTAGTTCTAAGTGCGTTACTGCCAGTTAATGCCATTTACTTCTGTGTGTGTTACTGCCAGTTTAACGCCATATAGTTCTAAGTGCATTACTGCCAGTTTAACACCATATAGTTCTAAGTGTGTTACTGCAAGTTTAATGCCATTTACTTCTATGTGCATTACTGTCAGTTTAACGCCATATAGTTCTAACTGCGTTGCTACCAGTTTAACGCCATATAGTTCTAACTGCGTTGCTACCAGTTTAACGCCATATAGTTCTAAGTGCGTTAATGTCAGTTTAACGCCATATAGTTCTAAGTGCGTTACTGCCAGTTTAACACCATTTACTTCTGTGTGCGCTACTGCCAGTTTAACGCCATTTACTTCTGTGTGCATTGCTGCCAGTTTAACACCATTTACTTCTGTGTGCGTTACTGCCAGTTTAACGCCATTTACTTCTGTGTGCATTGCTGCCAGTGTAACGCCATATAGTTCTAACTGCGTTGCTGCCAGTTAAACGCCATATAGTTCTAAGTGCGCTACTGCCAGTGTAACGTCATATAGTTCTAAGTGTGTTACTGCCAGTTTAACGCTTATATAGTTCTAAGTGCATTACTGCCAGTTTAATGCCATTTACTTCTGTGTGGGTTACTGCCAGTTTAACGCCATATAGTTTTGTGTGTCACTGTACGTTTGGCGCATTATATTGCAGTATATTACAGTGTATCCATGGAATGTGTCTGTGTAGTGTGAGTACTCAAATTAAAGTGCACCAAACACCACTTCACATTGATTAAAGTGCATCTACATACAGATTTCCATTTCTTCATAAGATTTGCTAATAAGCACCACCCCCTTCGTCACAATAATGTCTGGGAGGACAAGAAGGAGAGGCAGACGTTCCCTTGGCACGGTAAGGGGGCCAGCAACAAATGTATCCACAGGCAAAGGTGGACGTGGTGGCCAGTCCCCAGGCAGGGCATCATTTCCTCTGTTTAGTGAGTTTGCCCATGCTATCCAGCCACAGCATGCAGAGGAGGTGGTGGACTGGCTTACTAAACCTTTCTCATCCTCGTCATCCTCTGTCACCCAAGCAGAGACAAGTGTGGTGTGCAGTCCCCTGCAGTTGCCAGAGTGGATAAACCTGCCTCCTTGTCCACATCTATTCCTGCCATAGCCCCAACATCAGCCATGGAGGAGGAGTCAGCTGAGTTATTTGACCACAGCATCAGCCACTTGCTCCTTGATGATACCCAGCCATTACTGGATTCAGTTGTTGGTTCTGAGGTTGAGGATGACAGGAACATGAGCCTAGAGAGAGGGGAGAACACTGGCAGACAAATTGGCATTCAGGTTCCCCAAGCTGCAGCATATTACCAAGTTTTCTCCAGTGGTAATGATGATGGAGGAGATGGAGATGATGGTGATGATGAGGTCACTGATGTGACTTGGGTGCCAGATAGAGCAGAAGAGGAAACTGAAGGTGAGGCAGCACAACCTCAAGGAGGCCGACATGAAGAAAGAGTAGAGAGCAGGCACCCTATTCCATCAAATTCTGCAGCTGTTCTCTCCCGGCCCACTCCCCAAAGCTCAGTTTGCTGGGCCTTTTTCAGCACATCTGCAGCAGATCGCATTGTTGCTATCTGCAAACTGTGTCTCAAGCACATCAAACGTTGCAAAAACACCAGCCATTTGGGTACCACATGCTTAACAAGGCATTTAACGTCCAACCACTCAGCCCATTGGCAAGAGCACCTAAAAGCCACACAACACAAAAGGGGCACAAATCTGTCCCTTCTCCTCCTCCTTACCCACTTCAGTCTGCCCCTGCTATACCGAGTCATTACCTCTCAGAAGCCTCCACTGACAGGGATGATGGTATAACACAGGGTGTCCCAGGTCCTAGCAGCACACCACCAGCTGTAGACTGTAGCCGGCAAATTTCTCTGCCCCATCTGCTGCAGCGGGAAAAAAAATAAAGTCCCTGCCACCCACATGCCCAGCGTCTAATTGCAAGCTTGTCAAAGCTTTTGGGTCTCCAACTTTTGCCTTTCAGCCTGGTGGATTCTGCCCCTTCCATGAATTCGCACATGTGCTGTAACACAATGGCAGGTTCCCAGTCGCTACTACTTTTCACTTTCAAGTACATTCCATCTCTCTATCATCACATGGAAGGGAATGTTCTGGCATCGTTGGGAAAGGCAGTCAGCCGTAAAATCCACCTTACTGCTGACACGTGGTCCAGCAAGCATGGGCAGGGACCATATATTTTGTTCACAGCACACTTGGTAACGCTGCTTGCAACTCGAAGGGATGCAGGACAGGGCTCGGTGCTGCAGCTTGTTGTGCCCCCACATCTCCATACAGCTGGTGGTGATAATGCCAGACCTGTGAGTTCTACCCCCTTCTCCTCCTCCACCATCTCCATGCCCTCCTCTGCAGAATTGTCCTATGAAGATCAGGTACCCGCTAAGTGTTCAAAGGGCTATTCCATGAGTCAGGCTAAAAGGTGCCATGCAGTGCTTCAGCTGGTGTGTCTAGGGAACAGGAACCACACTGGAGCAGAGCTTCTTGCAGCTCTGCAGGGACAGCGCCAGAGGTGGTTCACACCATGCCAGCTGGAGTCAGGAATGGTGGTGTACGATAATGGCTCAAACCTCCTGGCCACCTTTAGACAGGGAAAGTTAACACATGTGCCATGCCAGGCACATGTCCTCAATTTGGTGGTGCACCATTTCCTAAATACATACCCAGCGTTGCAAGATGTGCTAAAGCTGGCCAGAAGAGTCTGCAGCCATTTTAGGCGGTCATACACAGCCAGTGCTCGGTTGGCTAAAATTCAGCAGGAATTCCACTTGCCCGTAAACCGCCTGATTTGTGACATGCCCACCAGGTGGAACTCGACTTTAGAAATGCTGCAGCGGCTATACATGCAGCAGAGGGCCGTCAATGAGTACCTATGCGAGTATGGTACAACGACAGGCTCAGGCCGCCTCAGCTTTTTCATTCATTAAGGATGCATGCACTGTACTGTCACCATTTGAGGAGGCCACAAGGATGGTGAGCCGTGACAGTGCATGCATCATTGACACAATCCCTATTGTGTTCCTGCTGGAGCAGACTCTGCGTGGCATTATGGAGAGGGCACTGGAGGCAGAGCAGCAGGAGGAAGGGGAGGACCTCCTTTCCTCTCAAGGCCCACTTTATCCAGACATCATCATTCCTATGACACAGAACACACAGGAGAAGAGAGGGGAGGAGGATGAGGTGGATTCTGGCACTTTTGAAGGCTTCCAAGAAGAGGAAGACATACGTCAATCTGTAAGCGATGGCTTTCCAACCCCAGGACCCATGGGAGTAGTATGTGCCTGGGAAGAGGAAGTTCCAGATGCTGTCATCCTGAGTGACCTCGAGGAGTCTGCTTCTCAAGCCTTGGCAAATTTGTAGAGCATGGGTAACATCACCCTTCAAAGCCTGTGAAGGTACCCAAGAATACGTGGCATAAAGAAGAATGACCATTACTGGTTGGCAACCTTCCTTGACCACCGTTATAAGGTCTCAGAACTCATCCCGTCCCCACAGAGAGTGCAGAAGATAAAATTTCTTGAGGACACGTTAAAGAGGATTTTATAGAACGTTTTTCCCGACTCCAGTAGGTTACAGTGTCGTGGAAAACATTCTTTTGAGTCTTCTGTTGATCAAGAGAGGAGTGTTGGAGAAGGCGTCCGTCTCAGTGAGGCATTTCATTATCCTTGCCGCCCAGGCCTGTCAGCTTCCACATCCCATCAGCAGCATCTGCATCACGTGGTGGACGATTACCTCAAGGTCAAAACAGAGATGGAGAGCTTTCCAGCTGATGATCCACTGGCTTACTGGGTCATGAGAATAGACCACTGGCCAGAACTTGCCCATTATGCTATTGAGTTGTTGGGCTGCCCTGCATCCAGTGTGCTTTCAGAACGGGCATTCAGTGCTGCAGGAGGTTTCGTGACTGATCATAGAACGCATCTGTCCATGAAGCCCCTGATACCGATGTCACCGTTTTAAGATTTTTGGATTGTGGAATCTCTGCAGGACTTCGAGGCTAGACCAGGCTGGCACCCTCTTACCCTCCTCTCCCTCTACAGTTGTCATTAGGTTACCAGGACCTAATCTTTTTTGAGGAGCTGCCTCCATTCACCATACATCAATTTTTTTTTACCTATTCCAACACACTAGCGCCATAGCTCCCACTCCAATTCCCTCCTTCTTTGAGGCTGCCTAGCTTTGAGGGTGTTCAATAATTTCATCTGCAACAATGTTTTTGGCATAGATATAATGGGCACAATTACCACCCAAAGAACATTTTTTCAGCATCTGCTAGGCAGCTGCATATCATTGCAATTTTTTTGGCCTTCATCAAGAGCACCTCTATAGGGTTACAGTGGGAAGGTGCCACCAACACCCAGAGTCCAATTTTTCTGCAATTGTTTGACAGGTGTATATCATTGTAATTTTTTTACAGAAATGCCAATTCTTGCCTTCATGAAGGCACCACCGACACCCAAAGCCCAATTTTTATGCAACCGTTACTTCTATCCAAAGTCAAAGTGATACCAGAATTTATCCAAAAAATCTCTAATCTTGTTCCTAGTGCACTACATTGTTACCTTATCATACACACTGGCTCCCCAGCTGTTGCTGAGCAAAATAAAGGCAGCTTGCATGGAAAATGTAATTTTTTTTTTGGCTTTATAAATGCAATTAATGCTGCAGCAGATTCTAGACATGGTACAGAGCTTCTACTTTACAGGCGGACTAAGGGGACCCCCCGGGCACTATATTGGAAGGATTTTTTTCACTTTTATGCTTTCACTTTAAAAATTCAAAAATCACTGCTCATTTAAAAATGACATTTTTTCAAAAATGTTTTTTTCATTGATACATGTCCCCCAGGGCAAGGCCCGGACCCCTATAACCATTGTATGCACAATTACTTGTATATAAGCCTTCAAAATGGGCACTTTTGATTTCCGAAGTTCAGGTCCCATTGACGTTAATGGGGTTCGTTATTCGGCACCTAAATGGGAAGGGTGCAGCTCTGTTTGGGGAGAAGATGGCCAAAAAGGTAGAGGAACTTTTAAACTATGTGATGGGGTGGGGGTGGGGGTGTGGGATCAGAAGAAACTATTCCAAATAGAGGGCGTGGGGCAGCAGGTGCTACAGTGGTCAATGTTGGTAGTGAAATTGGGGTAATTAAGACAAATGCATGTAGGCTGGTCGAATCGTATTGCAGCTTCAGAATAAATAAGGATAAAATAATATATGCTGGTACAAAATGAAAAGGCATGTTCACAAATGCTAGGAATTTGGTGAATGGAAGGCCTGGAGCTACTGATACATGAGGAGGAATTTGCAGGAGTATCAGAGACCTGATTTGACAGCTCACATGACTGGCTTGCACCTGTCTAGGGGTATTCCTTGTATCAAAGGGATGGGGTAGGTAGAAGAGGGTGGGGGGGGGGGGGCTGTGCGCATATACATCTAGAGTGATTTGCTGGTGAACATGAGGGATGACATTGCTAACAGGATAAATTTAAAGGTGGACTCCTTGTGACTGGAGCGCTAGTAGGAAGAAAAGAACATGAACTTAATAGTGGGTGTATACTACAGGCCCCTGAATCTGAAGGGTGAAGAGGAGACCAATCTCCTTTCACAGTTGGAAATGGCGGTGAAGCAGGGCAATGTGATTGTCATGTTGCAAACAACACAGAGCTGATTGGGGATGTGGAAGTAAGAGAAACATTGATCACAGGGTAATTATGTAAATCATTGGAAAAGAAGACAAGAGGATAGGAAAAGAACATTACATTTCAAGAGAGCCAACTTTACTAAACTACACTCCATACTTCATGATATTAAATGCGAAGTCATTTTAGAAACAAAAGACATGGAGCAAAAGTGGGAGTGCTTTAAGAATATATTAACCACGAGACCGCCAGAGGATTTACTCCCCATTTTTTGCAATATGTTAACAGAACATTGCGACACTGTACCCAACTAAAATTGATGTCATTTTTTCCCCACAAATAGAACTTTCTTTAGGTGGTATGTGCTATAAAACACATCCAATATTTTGTTGAAAAAAAAACAAATTTCTTCATAAATTCAGGCCAATATGTATTCTGCTACATGTTTTTGGTAAAAAGAATCCCAATTAGCGTATATTGACTGGTTTACATGAACGTCATAGGTCTACAAACTATGGGATATATTTATGGAATTTTGATTTATTTTATTTTTTATACTAGTGATGGCAGTGATCAGCTACTTATAGCGCAACTGCCATATTGCGGTGGACATTCTGACACTTATTTTTTCAAAAAACAATTTTTATTAGTATTTATCCCAAAAGATATGCATAAGACAGAATCCAGAAATCGCACAGATTTCAACCAAGTAAGAGAAAGCATATTCAACGTATATAACATGCAAGTTACAGACCACACTGGTATCAGACCAAAACAAAACAAAAAAAGCCACTAAGAAACAGCAACAGCGGTTTTTGTATTCTCCGATGATTCAGCATTTTTTCTAGAGCTTATTAGCCGCCTTAAATCACATTTGAACTCTATTCTGTCATAAAGGAGGACATAAAATCATAACTCTTAAATGGAGCGGGAGAAAAGAAAAGAAGAAAAGAGAAAAGATGTAGTAGGATAAGAAAGAAGCTGGGAGGTTATAGGGTGAGGTCTCTGCTGGTTCGGGGCGGGTCCTCTCGAAGGTGCCACAGCTCCCACACTTTGTCATGGGCTTCCAATCTATCTTGTATCCTTGCGGTCATTTTCTCCATTAACATCTTTGATCCTATCATATAAAGCTTTGGGGGTGGGCCCTGTTTCTAGCTGATGGCAATTAAGAGCAGAGCAGCCGTAAGCATGTGCCTAAGTAGCTTCTTATTTGGTTTAGATAGTTGCAGGGTCGATAGGTACAGGTGCTTCAAATAGGCGGGTCAGCAGCTGCTGTACAGTGCACCAAAATGGAATTATCAGAGGGCAGCTCCAATAGCTATGGCAAAGACTCTCTTTGTCTCAATGACATTGCCAGCAGCAATCTGAGCTAGAGGGGTAGATAGCATGGAGCACGTAAGGAGTCAAATACCAGAAATAGATAATCTTATATTCATTCTCTTTATATAGAGTACAATAGGAGCTCTTAGCTGCTTGTGTCCATATAATCCGCCACTGCTCTAGGGGTATTTCCTCACCCAGTGCACGTTCCCACCTAAGCATATAAACGTGCTTACCCTTATCTGGTATGCAATGGTCAGTGAGTAGTTGATATATATTAGAGATCTGTTGATTGTTGAGCCCTGCAGGATTACTCATTTGAATTAGCATGGAGTGGAAAATTGCAAGTCAGGTGCTATAGTTAAGGCATAGTGATGAATTTGCAGATACCCATAGAACACCTGGCGTGGCAGATCAAACTTATCTCAGAACTCCTGGAACAGCTTGCGAGACCTAGGGTCCACCAAATGTCCAAAATGAAAAGGATCACGTGATGCCCAAGGAAAGGACATCTGGTGGGTAAGGCTGTCTGGCACTCTTGGATTGTAAAGGAAAGAAGTCAAAAGTGATTTTTCAGACCAGAGCCTATGTTCATGGACCAGTCTACACCAGAGCTTCCGAAACTGAAGCATAGACCCCAGCATTCTGTTTGAGTCCACCTCCCCATTCGCATTCCAGAGTAAATTGTCAGGGTGTACAGGTGCTAGCCATAATTTCTCAATTTCGGTCCATTTAATGTAAGAGCATCTTGGGAACCAAGAAACCAAAGCTCGTAGTTGGGTTGCCTGATAGTACGCCAGGCCCCCATCCGAGCGTGATGCCGTTAAGACCGAGTGGGGTATACTATGCCTTTTGTAGTTCCAAACAAAGCATATTAAGTCTCTTTGTAACCTTTGCAGGTGATCATAAGGGACAGGAATGGGCAGTTTGAAATAGGTACAACAGTTTAGGAAGAATAACCATTTTAACTGAAGCTATTTGCCCCAGGAGGGATATATGATGAGCCTTCCATTTTTGTATCAGCTGTGATTTGGAAAGTTTGCTTGATATAGAGTATCAAAATTTGGAGTTACATTTATCCCTAGGTATTTTAGCGTAGTAGTTTTCTAATTATAAGGGAAGTTAGTCTGTAGGTGGCGAGCTTCAGCTTCAGAGAGGTTAATCGGGAGGGCCTCCGATTTAGACGCATTAAGTTTGTAGCCTGATATGATCCCATATCTATCCAGCTCAGCTTGCAAATTCGGTAAGGGTATTCTAGGCTGAGTTAGGGTGAGTATAACATCATCTGTGAACCGTGAGATTTTGAATTCTCTCCCCTGACCGATATGCCCCGAATGTCCGCATTACTGGAAGGGTTTTGATAAGGCAAAAGGGTTCTTAACCTGGGATGTGAGATTAGTATAGAGATGCTGGACAGCTCGTAGAAAAGATCCCTTGAATCCCATATAGCTCAGCATAGCAAACAGGAAAGGCCAGCCAAGGAGGTCAAAAGCCTTTTCTGCATCCAGGCTCAATATTAGGGATTCTGCGCTATTTGCTACATCAATTAAGTCTATCATTCTTCTAGTATTATCCCCTGCTTGGTGAAGGGAAAGAAAGCCCACCTGATTCTTATGGACCAGGGAGGGTAAGACTGAGAGGAGCTTAGTAAAAATTTTAAGGTCAGAGTTCAAAAGGGCTATAGGCCTGTAGCTGGCACAGAGGGATGGGTCCTTGTCTGGCTTTGGGATCACAGTGAGGAAAGACCTTTGCATATCTGTTGAGATGGGAGTTTGCTGGAGGAAGGCATTATAAAATTTACACATATATGGTAGCAATATAGGAAGGAAGGATTTATAATATTCGTATGGTAGACCATCTGGTTCCAGGGATTTATGAGAGGGCATCTGTTTGATGATTAGCAAAAGTTCCTTCTCCATGATTGGTGCATTAAGAGAGAAGATATGAGGAGTTGAGGAACCTTGCTCTGTTGTAAGTATTGCTGCATACAATTCTCCATCTCCCGGGAGGAAGGGTTATGGGTAGAGTTGAGCGAACACCTGGACATTCGGGTTCTGCGGGTCCGTCCGAACTTTGGGAAAAAGTCCGGGTTCGGCTTCCGAACGTTGCCCGAACGTTATCCCGGAACCAGAACCCCATTGAAATCAATGGGGACCCGAACTTTTAGGCACAAAAATGGCTGTAACAAAGTCCTGGCAAGTGCTAGAGGGCTGCAAAAGGAAGTAAAATGGGGGTAAGAGTGGGGCAACTGCCCTACAAAAAAATGGGGATAGGGAAAATAAATTAAAATCAAATAAACTAGGAGATGATTTTTGAACAATAATCCGTCCCTCTACCTAGTGCAGTCAGATCGCTAAAAGCAGCAGTATGTGAAATCTCATATTACTCCCACAATCTGAGCGTTGTGTACGATCCCACAATCTGATCGTTGTGTACGATCCCACAATCTGATCGTTGTGTACGATCGTACCGATCGTTGTGCTAGGCAGGGTTTGATCTGCAATGTGTCACTCAAAGCAGCAGTATGTGAAATTTCAAATTACTCCAACAATCTGATCGTTGTGCACGATTGTAGCGATCGTTGTGTTAGGCAGAGTTTGATCTGCAATCTGCAACTCAAAGCAGCAATATTTGAAATCTCAAATTCCTCCAACAATCTGATCGTTGAGCACGATCGTAGCGATCGTTGTTTTATGCAGAGTTTGATCTGCAACTCAAAGCAGAGGTATGTGAAATCTCAAATTTCTGCTATCTGTCTTCAGAGCAACAGCACAGCAGTAGTAATCTATCTCAGGATGCAGGATCAGATGTTGTTAAAATGTCTCTAATCTCTCCCTGACGCCGTCAGCTCCCTCTCCCTACAGCTAACCCAAGAGCATGTGACTGCAGCATCAAGTGACTCCAGCTTATAAAGAGGCTGGGTCACATGATGCACTGGCCAATCACAGCCATGCCATTAGTAGGCATGGCTGTGATGGCTTCTAAGGGCAAACCAGTGAAACGCTTGTTGATTGGCTGCCCTGCAGCTTCTCAACACGTGGAGTAAAATACCAGAACCCCGGACCCGAACCCGAACGTTTTTTGAAATGTCCGTGTTCGGGTCCGGGCCCCGGACACCCAAAAGTTCGGTACGGACCCGAACGTTACAGTCTGGGTTCGCTCAACACTAGTTATGGGGAATCCCAGGGCTGTTATACAAGTCAGTATAAAATTCCACGAAGGAATGGGCGAAATCTTGAGGGTGGAACAGGAGATCTCCAGGCCTATTTCTAATTTGATGCGGGGTTGCTACATGAGAACGATCAGAGAATTTTCTAGCAAGTAAAGAGTGGGATTTGTTTCCCTTGTTTTAATATAACTGTTTCAATCTAACCAAGGCTTTTTGTATTTGGCCTAATGCTAGGTCTTTAAGAATCATGTGCAAACATACAATCTGTTTAAGTAGGGCCAGAGACGGGGAGATTTGTAAGCGGGTCTCTAGGACCTTAAGGTCTCTTTCAGTTTGTATTTTGGTACTCTGGCCATTTTTTTTTTAATGGCAGAGGATAGGGCAATGCAACGACCCTGAAGGACCACTTTGTGGGATTCCCATAGGGTAGGGAGAGCTACCTCAGGGGAATCGTTTTCAGCAAAATAAAGTTTCAAGAAAGATTTCAGTTCCACTTTAGTGGGGAGATATTGGAGGAGAAAATTATTAATTTGCCAATGGCAAGGTCTGTGGTGAGGAACTTCCAAGTCTAATATCAGAAGGTTAGGGGCATGATCTGACCAGGAGATCGGGAGTAATTGCGCGGCCCTAGTTATGCTGAGCGTGCGATTAATGACAAAGAAATAATCTATGCGGGAGTGTGTGCAATGGGGAGCAGAGAGAAAAGTATACTGACGATCGCCAGGGTGGAGAACCCTCCAGACATCAAAGAGGGCATATCGTCTAGTGAGTCGGAGGAAAAGCCTCGAGTCTCTGAGGTTTCAAGCTTGATTAGTCTGGGGGCCCACCACGTGGTGATAAAAAGTAGCGGAATGAGTCAAGTTAAAATGCCCTCTGATGATTAAGTGTTCATGTGCTGATCGAAAGAGACGGGCAGGCACTTTCATTATAAAAGTAAGCTGACGGACATTCGGGGCATATAGGGTGCAAAAAGTGACTGGTTGCATCTGCCAATTGCCACGCAGGATGACAAAGTGTCCACATGGGTCTACGTAAGACACTGAGCAAGTGAATGGGGAGCCTCTCTTAAAAAGGATGGCTACTCCTGCGCATTTGCGGGAGTTAGTGGCCTGGTATACCTGTGGGTAGTGTCTGGAAACCAATGCGAAGAAACCCCCTCTATCAAAGTGCGTTTCCTGAATCAGGACAACATCAGCCCCTGACTGCTTAAATTCCCTAAGCGCCATGTGTCTCTTTCTATTGGAATTTATGCCATGGACATTTAGTGACAATACCTTAGCCATAATGTTGTAGTGTTGTGTAGTGCTGTGCCATAGCATCTGCAAAAGCATTTATCTAAAGCTGGTGTTGAGGCGTGAAGGTGTATAGGCCAGAAGTCTACCACTTCCAATCGAAGATCCCGAGAGCCGGCACGGACCACCTGATGAACCAGCAGAGGAAAGAAAGAATAAAGAAGGCTAGAAAAGAAAAAAAGAGTTAGAACAATGAAACACAATATATACAAGACATACATCATTGACAGTTGTTATCAAGCCCGCAGGGAGGAGCAAGACAAAACAAAAATCAGAGTTCCTATATGTTCACTCGGCCAAAAAAGAGAAAAAGAGGCTGGGGAGCACAGAGGGTTGCAAAAACGCTTGCAAGTGAGAACCAAAAGTTATGGGGGTAACTGGAGAAGGTGAACTTAAGGGGGTTGGTGAACCAAAAATCAGTCATTTACAAGTCACTAGTAGTACAAGCCAAGTTGCTAGGTCAAAGTAGCTTAGGGGCACAGGGGGGTGAAAATGTATGGTAGGGCAGGGTAGGACCACAGGCGGTCATCAGGCGGCAATCTTACCAGCCAAATAGAAAAAAACAAGAACAGGAAAACTGCTAAATAAACAAAAAAGTCAAAAGGCCTGGTAAAAATCAACCGTTCTTGTGTTTAGTCGCCTTGCGAGGCGTATCCGGGTCCTGGGAGCGCTTAGTGGGGGCAACCCTCTGCCAGACCTGCGGTGGTGGGGATGGGGTGGTCACAAGATCCCAGTCTGGAATCTGAGGGACAGGTATCTCCATGGCATCACAGAAGGTCTGCAAGTCCTCAGGGTATCGCAGTATAGCAGACTTTCCTTGGTGTTTGTAGTCTCTGGAGCGAGGTGTCTAGGAGAGACATTATTGATGTTGCAGGCCTGTGAGGGTGAAGGCTTCTTAGTAGGCCCGGTAGGCCAAGGGGGCCCCATCACCAGCCCAAGGGAGGTCCATGGCTGAGCAGGGCTCGTGAGGGCCGGAAAGTCATCCGATCCATCCGTAGGGGTGGAGGAACTTGGTTTGCCAGAGGGAAAACAGGGGTTCGGTGAGGTCCACAGGAGCCGCGGATAGGCATCCGTACACTGAGTGTACGTCGAGGGGGTCCAGCCTGTAGTTGCGGCCTGCTCGCCGTCTGATCCGGCCGCTAGAGATACCACCCAGGAGGGATGACTCACCTCTTCCAGCGATGAAGAGGGGTTCCCCTGGGCCGGCAATGGAGGTGGACACTCAGATGGATCCAGATGGAGCTCCCGGACTGAGAAAGAGTGCTGCAATTGCCAGTGGAGGAGGCCTCTAGAGCCAGTTTGTGTACGCCACTAGGAGACATGTCGGGTGGCATAAAATAGTCCCGGAGGCTGGCAGAAGACCCCGGAGGGGGTTGTGAGGATCCCTTCTGCTTAGAGGAGAGATTCACCCTAGATCTGCCCATGGATGGTGTATAGTAGTCCCCTGTTTGTGCCTCAGAGTTGCGGGCTAAAACGGAGCTGAGGGATCAGATGTCCATTCGGGTCGACTTCCGGTCACGCCCCCCCAACACTGACACTTTTGATACTTTGCCTGGAACCAGTGACACTAATTCAGTGATCAGTGCTAAAAATATACACTGTCACTGTATTAATGACACTGGCTGGGAAGGGGTTAACATCTTGGGCAATCTAGGGGGAAGTAATGGATTCTAGTCCCTGCTTTACATAAACACAGAATACTTCCCACCCCTGTCAGAATTGCCTTGTTTACATAGACATATCTCAGTTCTCTGTGTATTGCCAGCGGTCAGCGGGTGCCAGAGGACATCAAGTGCTCAGCCCCCACAGATCGGCTTCTGCTGTGAATTATCACAGCCAGAGAAAATTCCCATTGAACAGTCAAAAAAAAATGGTGTAATAACGTCTTCAGTTCGATCACTCTCCTAAACCACTCTGTACTGCACCTCAAACTGAAACATACTCCATCACCAGGTGCAATGCACGCTCACCTTGATAATGGACCCCTTATGTACAGTATAAAGGTCAATAAAGCATGTGTATGGGGTAATCCTCGATGGGTCTCACATCACCAGGAATGATCTTCCACCTGAATCCCTCTGTTGACTATAGTTCCTCTTTAAACCGGCACTGATTACAGCTCAGATCTGTTTAGTTCCAACAGCAAACTGCGTTCCGGGGATGGACATTGATGGCTCATCCTCCTGCTCTGCTCTAATCAGCAGAGCCCAGACTTCCCCATCCAGACGGCTATAGGTCAATGTCTATGGTCCGACCATTGTCCCATACACCTCCATCTAGATTGCCTACCGGTTAAACCAAGGAAGTCATCCTGGCGATTAAATGACAATCTTCTGAAGGATGTCCCATGCACCTCAGCTATTACTCAGGCGATCTTGAATTTTGTCAAGGACCACGCTCACGACGACACTCCAAATTGGCCATCCGTTAGATCTACCTCCACATACCCTGTTACCAGCCTGGTATCTGTAACTGGATATCGGCAGACCTACCCCTTCAGACCCGAGACGACTAATCTCGTCTCGTCCTCCTACTCGGTAGTTACAGGTAGGGGCCTTGCGTCAAACGACAACCTTGATTTGTCTAGACTCGACATTAGTCACGGCCAAATTTCTCCTTGATATCAGTTGTCTCCCTAAGTCCACCTTCTAGTAAGGACCACTACACTCTGGGTAGCTCCTAATGGGGTATGTGTACGAAATAACTGGAAATATGACATGTATTCCC
>BLSH010272850.1:529670-548581 GCA_018402905.1 Glandirana rugosa | reverse complement strand
AATTAAAAAAGACCTAGAATCATGGACACTTAACCCTCTTCCCCTATTTGGTCGTATAAACGCGCTCAAAATGGACATATTACTCAAACTATTGTACCTTTTTCAAACGATCCCTATCATAGTCCCCATACGATTTTTCAGCACACTACGCTCAACGGTCATCCGTTTTATATGGCGTAACAGCATGCCGCGAATACGATACAATCTATTAACGTACCCCAAAACACAAGGGGGTGTTGGGCTGCCTGATTTTCATCTTTATCACAAAGCGGCGATATTATCACGCATCCTAGAATGGTTCCCCCGCCCCTTTACCAAAGCCTCAACTATGATAGAACAAGACCACGCAATAATAGATCTACGAGCCACCCTTTGGGGTTATGGAAACACACTCCAGAGGCTAGACTCCTCATCCCCACTTACGGTAGCGGCACTGACTATATGGTACAAAAAGAAACTTATACATACACTTTCCTCTGACCCCTCACCTCTCACCTCCCTCTTTGATCATCCCTTACTGCCTCAAGGGGTAGCTGCTTCTAGACTAGGCCCCTTTGCGCGGTCCAGTTGGCCGACTGCGAGCTCCTACGTGACTCCTGTTACTGGCAAGCCAAATGTACCAAATGCCCAAACTGACTGGCTGACAGCGTTACGGCTCTCAACATTTTGTTCTACGCTATTCGCCTCTACCCGTATCCACAGAAGCTTAACAGAATACGAGAACCTTTGTTCTCTCACTGAAACACCTAGACACCTGCTCTCTACTCTATACAAATTACTACGGAACCTGACGCACAACCAGCTCCCCCCATATACCAGAGGATGGTCAGCGGACCTGGGTACCACAATCTCAGCAACGGACTGGCAAAAGGCATTCCACTTTACCCACAAATCATCCACATCAAGCTACGCACAGGAGAAAAACTATAAAATACTTTCCAGATGGTACAAGGACCCCCAGTCTTTACACAAAATATTCCCAGACACCCCACCCATCTGTTGGAGATGCCAGAATGCAATAGGCTCGTATCTGCACATCTGGTGGGAATGCCCCATTATACAACGCTTTTGGTCGCAAGTTTTCTCTATACACAATGCCATTTATAACGACTCTCTAAAACCTTCACCGGAAATAGCTTTATTGTCCATCTTACCGGGTACAATGTCCTCACAGAAGAAGACATTACTCCGATTTTTTCTCACAGCAGCACGCCAATTAATCCCGTTGTACTGGAAGGAGACCATGTCTCCCCCCCTTTCCCTTTGGGTCTCCACTATGAACGACATTATGCGCATGGAGGAAATGTTAGCTTTTGAAAATGACACATTTGATAAATTTAAAATAACTTGGCTTGTATGGCAGGACTTCTCTTCCTCGGATTCCCTGAAGTGTATGCTGATCTAGCATGCTTGGAGGATGACCAACTCAGGCACCGTCGCTGTCATGGTAACTCTAAATCTACCCATATCTCTTTACTCTTAACCTCTCCACTTTCCCCCCCTACCCCCCTTCTTCTTTCCCTTCCCTACTATCTCTCTCCTGCTAGTCCCTGATTGGCACTCTCTCCTCTCTGTACCTCACAGACTCTACCACAACAAGTACGTTATATCCATAACTGAGTCGCACAATGACCCTAGAGGTTGTTACAGTGCCCAACACCACTTGCTTCAATTACTATCGCATGATAGACTGTACATGTACTAAGAAATGATATTGGATTCCAGTTACTATTATGCCATACTTTCTTCTTTATGTATGCCCCAATCAGGCCTCTCTTCTGATTGTATGTAACAATTGTTTTTATAAACCTTCTAATGATGAAAATAAACATATATTTGACTCTAATCAGCAGAGCCCACCCTGTCTGAAAGAGAATTTATACTTAGATTTTCTTAAAGTCTTACTAAACCTATGACCCTACATTTACTATATCTGGTCTCCCACAGTATACAGATCATGAAAATGCAATTTTAGTAAATATAAACTGTTAAATACCTTTTCTCATCAACAGTGACTTCTATCACTGTCTGGTTAAAGCTTGTAGGAGTTTTCATTCTCCCATGAATATCCTATAAGGATGGAGGACCCTTGACCCTCTGTCAGGACAGTGCTGATTGGCCCTGTGCTGATCACATGCACTCTCCCAAGAAAAAAAACTCTCTAGCAATGCACACCAAACTGAGCATGTGCAGACTGACTCCACTAACTCTGTCTTATCCCGACATGCTTTGGAGACAATGCAAGAAGGGGAGGATCTGTGCATACAGGATCAAACAGCCTTTTTACACAATGCAGAGGATTGGCCTCTTAGGTTCCACAGTGAGTATAACAAGCATGCTTTACTGCATATACAGACTGATTTTACTGTTTTGGGTTTAGTAACTCTTTAAAGTGGTTGTAAAGGCAGAAGGTTTTTTTTATCTTAATGCATTCTATGCATTAAGATAAAAAGACTTCTGTGTGCAGCAGCCTCCCCAGCACCCCCTAATTACTTACCCTGAGCTCCTTCTCTCTCCAGCAATGTCCACAATTCCCTCAGCCGCCCAGTACACTCCTCCTGATTGGCTGAGACACAACAGCAGTGCCATTGGCTCCTGCAGCTGTCAATCAAAGTCTGTCAGCCAATCAGGGGAGAGAGGGGGTGGGGCCGTGTCGGGGCTCCATGTCTGAATGAATAAACGGAGATCTGACTCGGCTTGGGTGCCCCCATAGGAAGCTACTGGCTGAGGGGGCACTCGATAGGAGGGAGGGGCCAGGAGCAGCAAAGAGGGACCTGAGAATAGGAGGATCTGGGTTGCTCTGTGCAAAACCAACTCTGTGCACAGAGGAGGTAAGTATAACGTGTTATTTATTAATTTTTTTTTTAAAGCGAGCCTTTACAATCACTTTAACACAACTTTTTTTTCCACTGCTGCACTTACAGTATGCCCATGGAGTAAGACTAAGTTCACACTGACATTAAAACCTATGCAAATAATACAATGAACAGCGCGCAGTGCTAGTCACACTATCAAAACATGAAGCGTTAGTGTCGCATCACTTCAAAATTGAAGACTCATGTGGTATCAGGAGGCGTTTGAAGCCTTTCAATGCTTCCCATTCAAATCTATGGTAATGCTTTGCAAATGCTCTGGCAGGCAGTTGCGGTGCGTTAAGATTCGTTTATTTCCTGTAATGGAAGAGGCGTTCGTGGAGCAGTTTTGTCGCGCCTTAACGCTCATCAAATGCTTCAAAACTGCCCATAGGGCGCTTGGGGAGCATTTTTAACTCGTCATTAACGCTTGTAAAACACCAGTCTAACACTCATACTAAAGCTCATTAACCACTTCAGCCCCGGAAGGATTTCCCACTTTAAGACCAGAGCACTTTTTGCGATTCGGCGCTGCGTCGCTTTAACTGACAATTGCGCGGTCGTGCGACGTTGTACCCAAACAAAATTTGCGTCCTTTTTTCCCCACAAATAGAGTTTTCTTTTGGTGGTATTTGATCACCTCTGCGTCTTTTCTTATCGCCGCTATAAACAAAAGAAGAGCGACCATTTTGCAAAAAAACCCAGATTTCTTACTTTTTGCTAAAATTCAAATCCAAAAAAAAAAATATAAAAAAACAATTTTTTTCACCGTTTTTGGCCGATTTATATAATTCCTCATATTTGCGATAAAAAAAATTGCAATCGCCATTTATTGATTGGTTTGCGCAAAAGTGGCCACGTTTACGGATGGTGAGAATTCATTTCTGGGGTTTTTATTTATTTTTTATTTTTTACTAGTAATGGCGGCGATCTGCGATTTTTAGCAGTAATGCGATATTGGGGCAGACATGTTTTTACACTTTTTTGGGACCAATGACATTTATTCAGTGATCAGAAATTTAAATGTCCACTGATTACTGTATAAATGTCATTGGCAGTGAAGGGGTTAACCTGGGGGGGGAGAGTTAGGGGTTAACTGTGTTCCCTGGGTGTGTTCTTACTGTGGGGGGTTGGGCTAACATGGGCATGAGAGATCTAACTGATCCCAGTGACAGGGATCAGTAGATCTCTCATGCCCCACTGACAGAGCGGGGAACCGCCGTGTTTACATCGGCGGTTCACCGTTCTTTCCATGTAGCCGCTCATCCCGGCTCGCCGGCGGACATCGGGTCCGCCCGAGCCGCGGGCACACTCCCCAGGAGTGCGGCGGGTGCGCGCGCGCGCCCCCTGGTGGCTAAATGCGGATCGCCGGTTATTTACGGCGATTCGCGCAGGGCTCCCCGACTGCCGCCGTGAAAAGACGGCGCGCGGTGGGGAACCAGTTAAAGTGAGTCTAATGCCCATACTAACGCTATAGAAGTGTTTGTTAAGCATTAGAAATTTAGTTAAGTGTGAACAAGCCCTTATGTAACTATAATTTTATCAGTGTTACCAGGTAAGTTCTTGCTGAGGAGATAGCCAGTCCAGATTAGGTCTATGCAAGAATCTGAAAATGTAGATTTAAATTTATATATTAACCACTTCCACACCTCGCGCAGTATATTTACTGCGGCAGTGTGGCGCTGTCTCGCGAATCGCCGTAAATAGATGGCGATTTACGGACAGGCAGCTAGGGGGCGTGAGTGCGCTGCCGGCAGTGCACGTTAGTGCCCGCTGCACTCTGGAGATGAACTGCCAGAGGGAAAGAACGGGGAACCGCCGAAGTAAACACGGTGGTTCCCCATTCTGACAGACTGCATCTAAGAGATCTACTGATCCCTATCACTTGGATCAGTTAGATCTCTTATACCCCTGGCAGCCCAGCCCCCTCACAGTTAGAACACGCCTAGGGAACACAGTTAACCCCTAGATCTCCCCCTGCAGGTTAACCCCTTCACTGCCAATGACATTTATACAGTAATCAGTGGATATTTAAATTTCTGATCGCTGTATAAATGTCATTGGTCCCAAAAAAGTGTCAAAAATGTCCGACATGTCTGCCCCAATATTACAGTCCCGATAAAAATCGCAGATCGCCGCCATTACTAAAAAAAAGAAAAAAATATGAAAAACGCCAAAATTAATTCTCATGGTTTGTAAACGTGGCAACTTTTGCGCAAACCAATCTATGAATGCCGATTGCAATTTTTTTTTACCAAAAATATGAAGAAGAATATAAATCGGCCAAAACCGATGAATACATTTGTTTTTTTTGTTTTTTGGATTTGTATTATAGCAAAAAGCAAGAAATATTGTTTTTTTTGCAAAATTGTTACTCTTTTTTTTGTTTATAGTGGTGATCAGAAATGACGCATAGGTGATCAAATACCACCAAAAGAAAGCTCTATTTGTGGGGAAAAAAGGACGCAAATTTTGTTTGGGTACAACGTCGCACAACCGCGCAATTGTCAGCTAAAGTGACGCAGTGTCGAATCGCAAAAAGTGCTCTGGTCCTACAGTGGGAAATCCTTCCGGGGCTGAAGTGGTTAATATATTATGTTAAATATAAACACATGAAAGATGCAATTACTCTAATGACATTTCAACATATTATAAATATTTTCCAACTCAGGGACAAAAAAAAGAAATGAGAAAAATGTTCAGAATGTCTGGTGCTTGTATAACTACAGCAGTTGCTATAAAAAAGACCCATCTTTTGGACCCCACAAACCTACAAAAAACAAATAAATTCAGAATGATAATAGTAAAATGTCCAGAAACGACTTCCCACGCAATGGTTTATTGAGCAAAAGATAATCATAAACATTAAAAACCATGGTGGACAATTATAAAATTCATCACCCCTAACCCCCCAATTTTAAAATAAGTACTAAGTGGATTAGCTCCATTTTAAACAAATACCAACTATATAATCTAAATCTCTGGCAGGCTGAAGCCACAGTGTACTGCACATTTAACTTTCATTTCAGAGCTTTTAACAACATGAACATGCTTTTACTGACTCCATGAGCAAAAGGAAACATAGAAAAAATGATACTCAGCAAAAAGCAGTTTTGTTCTCAATGCCAATGCAGGGATTCATATCCAATAATAAAAGCTTCCAGATTAATCCTTGAAAATGGGATGTTAGGTTGAACAGACACCAGGCAGCAACTAGTACAGCTCTCTACCTGAAGATTGTTCAAGATCCTCTTATATCTCTGCCCACGTGGTATATAATACACATAACCACAGCTTGCTTAGTAATTCAAAATATTGTATTGTATATGGGGATAATTACTCAAAAGTTTACAGATATTCTCATACATGGCATGGCAGCCATATTGTATCAATACTTGTCAACATGTACTTCATTCGATAACGAAGATACAATTCAGTGAATATACAATATGTCTGTGGACAACTGAGGAAATGAGATACAGAAACATTCAAAGTTTATACATATTCTCATATGTGGCACAGAGGTCATTTTATATCAATACCTGCCAGTACATGTCTCAATCCACAATATAATTGTTGTTCAAATGTTTGTAGCCAGGAGTCCAGAAATACTCCTCTGGCATAGTGTTAAGGAAATAGCACTTCCTGGGCAAGCAGACTACACCCAGCTCCAGACCCAGCTCCTGGAATATTCCTCTCTTGCCCCATCAGGGGCCCGTCTGCCTGCAACGGAACCCACAGTGCCCTTGCTAGAATGGTTCTCAGGGGACCGTAGGAAGTTCCGAGTGTTCCGCTGTACCTGCGAACTTTATCTCAGCCTGCAGCCCCACACCTTCTCCCTGGAATCCAAGAAGGGGGGGCTGGTGATTTCCTTTTTTCAGGATGACCCCCAATCATGAGTCCATCGGCTCCTGGAGCAAAGGGCGCCTGAAGTATCTGATTTAACCCGGTTTTTCCGAGCTATGGCTCAGCTGTATGAAGATCCACATCAGGCGGCCACGGCCGAAGCCGTACTCCACGCCCTCCGACAAGGCCGCCCTCCGGTGTTGGAGTATGCATCTGAGTTCAGGCGTTGGAGCTCTGACGCAGCCTGGAATGAAGCTGCTCTGCGCTTCCAGTTCCTGTGGGGCTTGGCCGACCCCCTGAAAGATGAGATGGCACGTGTTGGGGTGCCAGCCTCCCTGGAGAGGCTTATCGATCTGGCCATCCAGATCAATCAGCGCTTTAGAGAATGCAGAGTGGAAAGGTCCAAGGTGAACCTGCAACCTTCCTGGATGCTACCCCCCACTGGGGGATTGCCAGAAGGCACCCTGATCGGCTCCATCATACCCACCTCTGCTCCTCCGAGGCTGCCTGAACCCAAGCAGCGGGGTGTGGCGCGCTCGGCATTGACCTCTGAAGAGAGCCAGCGCCAAAGAAACCTCGGCCTCCGACTCTACTGTGGAACGCCGGGGAACTTTGTGCGCTCTTGCCCATCCAAATTGGGAAAATGCCTAGCCACTTCTCCTCAACCAGCACCAGTCGGGGCGGCTCATCTCACCCTCTCTCTGTGTCTACAGTTTCCCGGAGGAGCCGTTACCGTTTCCGCTATTGTAGACTCTGGTGCCTGCAGCTGTTTCCTGGATCTGACTATTGCTGTGCAACACGGGATACCCCTGCGACCCAAGACCCGCAGGATGGCGGTGCACCTGGCTGATGGCGCAACCTTAAAATCTGGCCTGGTCTCACAGGAGACCACCCCTCTGACCACTACGGTGCTGGGAGGCCACCAGGAGCTACTCACACTTGATGCCATCGCCTCTCCCATCTTCCCTGTCATTCTAGGACTGCCTTGGCTTCAGGCCCATAACCCCACCATTGACTGGTCCTCTGGGAAGGTTCAGTTCCAGTTTCTGCCACAAGCACTGCTTCCCCAAAATTTCAGGAACAGACCCTGCTCTACTCACCCTGGGTCTTGACCCAGAGCCTGAGATCCGTCAGCTCGTCCCCAGCGTCTACCACACTTTTCTGGACGTATTTAGCAAAAAGGGGGCCGAGGCCCTTCTGCCTCATAGACCGTATGGTTTCCCAATTGAGTTCCTCCCTGGCGCATCCGTCCTTCCACTCCCCCGGCTGGGGCAGGCGTCTTTTTTGTGGAAAAAAAGGACGTTTCCCTGCACCCTTCTATCGACTACCGGAGCTCAATAAAGTCACGGTAAAGAATCACTACCAGCTTCCTCTTGTCCCGGAGTTATTCCAGCTCCTGGAGACCGCTGTTGTGTTCACTAAACTGTACCTCCAGGGAGCTTACAACCTGGTATGATTCAGAGAAGGTGATGAATGGAAGATGGCCTTTCATACTCGTTTCGGTCACTTCAGGTACCTGGTGATGCCATTTGGTTAATGCAATGCCCCAGCTACGTTCCAGCGCTTCATAAAGGACATCTTCCGGGACTGTCTTGACCTCTTTGTCATCGCCTACCTTGATGATATTTTGATTTTCTCACCTTCCCTGGAGCTTCACCGTTCCCATGTCAAACAGGTGGTCTCCGTCAACATGGCCTCTATGCCAAACCAGAGAAGTGTGAATTCGAGCAGGCAAGCATACAGTTTCTTGGACTTATTATTTCTGTCTGAGGCATCAAGATGGACCCCCAGAAATTCTCTGCCATCCTGGACTGGCCTACCCCGGTCGACAGAAAAGGAATCCAGAGATTCATAGGATTTGCAAACTTCTATAGGAAGTTTATCCGGGGATTCTCCTCCATCTTCTCTCCCATCACATACCTGACCAAGTAGGGTGGCCCGTTCCGTTGGACTCCTGAGGCGCAAACAGCCTTTGAAAAGCTTAAGAGGCTGTTCACATCTGCACCCATCCTTAAGCACCCAGACCCCACTCTGCAGTCAGGGCTATTCTTTCTCAAAGGTAGGGTACTAAGGCGCTGCTTCATCCAGTGGCGTTTTTTTCACGCAAGTTATCCCCTGCTGAAAGGAATTATGATGTGGGGGACCGTGAACTCCTTGGTATCAAGGCCGCTCTGGAAGAATGGCGGTATCTCCTAGAGGGGGCAGCGCATCCAATACTCATCTATACGGATCACCGCAACCTGGAATACCTGAGAATTGTGAAAAGGCTGAAACCCTGCCAAGCCAGGTGGGTGCTGTCCTTCGCCTGATTTACTTTTCACATCACCTACAGGCCCGGGTCAAAGAACGCCAAGCCAGACTCCTTGTCTCGCATGTTCAACATACCGAAAGCTCCAGCATCTCCTGACACCATATTGTCTCCAGGAAACTTCTTGCTGTTGCAGGAGGAAGTGCTGTCACGGATTCAGCAAGCTTCCCTGGAGCCAAACCCACTCCTAGGAACACCTCTGCAGCCCATGGACGGGTGTTCTGGCATGGTACTAAGATCTTTGTACCGGAGCATCTGTGAACCGCAGTCTTAGACCTCTGCCATGACCACCGCCTCGCTGGGCACTTCGGGGCACGCAAGACCTTGGAACTAGTGCAACGCACATTCTGGTGGCCTCGAGTTGGAGAGGACTGTAAGTTCTATGTGGGATCGTGCACTACCTGCAGCCGATGTAAGGGGAGTAAGACTCGGGCTTGGGGCCTTCTTAAACCCTTACCTGTTCCGGAGAGGCCCTGGAGCCACATATCCATGGACTTCATTGTGGAGTTACCCCCTTCTTTGTGGTAGTGGACAGACTCTCCAAGATGGCCCACTTTCTACCTAGGAAAGCAGAAACAGCCAGAGTATTCATTAAAGAAATTGTCCGGTTACACAGGATTGCAAAAGATGTGGTATCTGACCGTAGTGAGCAATTCATGTCCAAATTCTGGAGATCTTTGTGCAAATCCCTGAAGATCGGCCTGTCCCTGTCCTCCACATAGAGAACAAAAGGTAAAAGCTAACCCAGGCTTATGGGACTTTAAATGAGGGCCATGACAGTGGGGTCATGGGTGACCTCCATCCCTAATTTTGAGAAACAAAGAAAAAAGAAAAGGGTTTGGGACTTTAAATGAAGCATGCACCCTAAAGGTGTGTATCACAGTATAAAAAGGTTTATTGTGAAAAAATGTATATCACATCTGATACAGGAATTGTACATTCATGGGTATTCAGAGGTTACAGATAAATCACAATATCACAATATAGTACATGAGTACAAAAGTATTGGTAATAATTACATATATATACAGAGTAGTGGACAGGGCCTAATTTTGTCAAAGTGGACAGCAAGAATCATAAGAATAAACGAGGTCACAAAAAATATTACACGATTGCAATAGAAAAAATTATAATAAAAAGCCTATAATCTAAGAGATGATGGCGTGCAATGTGTGAACGCATGACGATGGTGACATCGGCTCGACGCGTTTCGTGGTCAGTACCACTCATCAGGAGCTGTGCGTAAAGGATATCTAGTAACATATAAAGTAGTCAATGAGTAAGGCTGGTGTAAGACGGGGGGAGAAAAAAAAAAAAACCTGGTGAAGGATTGACTCCCCCATACTTACATGTAACATGTGACAGAATGGAATGGCGTTTGCTGTGGACCGGTGGGGGATAACGTCCCACCCGGGAGCTGAGGCGGTACAAAGGTTGGCAGCTGGGCAAGGGAGCACCCCTGAGCAGATGAGTGGGAAGCGGGATGCGGACCGTCAAAATGACCATGAAGGGGTGTATCTATCCATAGTCGTCCCCAGAGCCTAAGGAGAAATTTACATATATATGTATAATATGTGTCAATGTATGTAGTAAATATCTTTGTATAGGGGACAAATAAATTAGCTAGTGCGTAACTGGAACTTAGTTCGTGAATACAGTGTTGGCAGATCGTGGAAGTGATAAATGGTCCTGTATGTGTCAATAGGGAGAAATTGTCAAGAAGTGAGGTGAGTAGGAAAGCGGTGATACTAATAAAGTATATGGACTAATTTTAGAAAATGAGAATACTATTAAGGAATTGTAAGGACATGGTGACAAAGAAGTGTCAAGGAGAAAAAAGAAAAAAGAAGAAAGAAGAAAGAAGAGAAAAGGAAATTGGTTGTGAGAAAAAAAAGGAAATTTTGTGTGTAATACCTTAGATCCCCATGTGAAGTGTGGTTCTTAGCACATATGCATCGCTGCCCGCCATCCACCGGCCGAGTGGGAGCGCCCATGCCTCCAATGGAGGAGCAAAAAGGCTCCATGAAAGCCGCCAAGGACCGCCAATGTCACGCTAAACGGCTGAGCGGGAGGAAGGTGTTACCGTCAGGACAGAACTGCCCGGCGGCAAACACTGAACCTCCCTCATATAGACGTCCTCCACATAACATCCCCAGACGAACGGCCAGACGGAGCGTACCAACCAGACTCTGGAACCGTACCTACGCTGCTTCTCGTCGTTCTCCCAGGACGACTGGGTTACGCTCCTACCACTGGCGGAGTTTGCATATAACAATTTGGTTCACTCGGCCACCCAGCAGTCACCCTTCTTTGCTAATTACGGCTACCATCCCGCCTTCTTGTCCAACGCCTGCCCAGAAAACTCGGTGCCAGCTGTGAATAACTTATTGAATTTCTTCTCCTCCAATAACAAACTCCTGCAGGAGACAATGGCACGAACACAGGCGGCCAATAAAGAGACTTACGACAAGAAAATGCGTGGCGAACTAAACTTGGAGCCAGGTAATCAGGTATGGCTTTCCACCCTCAACTTGAGATTGAGTCATTCCGCATCCACCCAGTCTTCCACGTGTCCTTGTTGAAGCCTAGGGTCTCCGACCCCTTTCCAGATCGGCAGACAGGCCCACCGGCATCAGTATTGGTTGATGGAAGGGAAGAATTTGAGGTGGAGTCCATTCTGGATTGCAGGAGGAGAGGTGGCATCATCCAATACCTGGTTAAATGGAGTGGCTATGGGCCCGAAGAGAGTTCTTGGGAGCCTGAAGGGAATGTACACTCGGAAGCCCTGATCAGGACCTTCTGGAGAAGGAATCTGACCAAGAGAGCCCAGCTGGGTATCCGGAGGCTGCACCTTGGGGGGGGCAATGTTAAGGAAATAGCACTTCCTGGCCCTCCGTGCGCGCCCGGTGCCAATAGCGACCATTTAAGTGGACAGCACCAGGAAGCAAGTGCTGTCCATTCTACAGCGTGTTCGTGTGTTCCAGTGACCTGTTTTTCCAGTCTTCCTGTATCTGTGACCCGGCTTGCCTGACCTCTGATTGAATCCTTTGCCTGTCTACGACCACGTCTCTGCCTCATCCTCTTGTATCTCATCCACCTGCCTGTTAACGACCCTGCCTGCACCCGACGACCTGCTTGCCTGCTCCCTTGTACCACACCAGCTAGCCTAGTTACCAACCCGGCCTGCATCACCACTCTTCTGTCTGCACTAGCTCCTGGAGGATCCTCACTACACCATCTGCATCCGCACCAGCCCTCGTGCCCCCCTGTGCTCCGGAATCTCCTGTCTCCTCTATCAGGGGTTCCCGAACCAGGGCCGTAAGAGAGGTTTCTCTCTGCACAGACTCTACCACCAGGTACGTGACACATAGAGACAATTGTGCCCCTTGGATATTATAGAGGATTCTCTCTAGTGTTAACTTGCAGAACAAGACTGAATTTGTATGGAAGAGTGATGCCTTGTGGGATTTGTAGTGTGGCAAGAAGAAACAATCAGCAGACTCTGATATGGGAGGACTCCATTTCCCATCAGGCTGTGCTGTAGCGAAGGCTCCTGGGAGAAGCAATGCTTTGTGGGAAAACTTATTTAAGTGGGAGGAGGAGCTGGGAGCAGTTTCTTGGAACAGCGCGATCAATCATTAGTGGACCTTGTGTGCCTTTATAACAGGAAATAGGCCTGCAGCCTACATACAGCGATCCAGCAGACTGAACCCTCTGCAAGTGTTACAGCTAGCTGCGGTACCCCAGCATTCCAGTGGGCAATCAGCGGGACTGGCCTATCCTCATCTGAGTCCGGTCCGGAGCAGCGGCAGTCACAGCAGCAGAGTGCAGTGGAAGCTGTTTTTCTTCCCAGGAGCAACGAACAAGTGTGTACCAGTGGTTCCAGCATTAACATTATCTTCATCTGAGTAGCCAGACCGTTGGTCTACAGTTCCTTGGTTGGGTGAGCGGGCCTAGGCCTACCTATAAGAGTACTTATACTGTCTGTGCAGCATTTCTTTAACACATCTTGGATTACAGTTATTATACACTGGATTGCTGTTAGTGACCAGTTTGCTCTGTGAGTCAGTGATCACTGGAAGATTATTTCATTTAGTGCAAGCTTAACCCTTTTGTGCCTCATCTAAAGGATTAGAATGACAAAGTGTTCTCAGGTACCTAACTTTCATTTACAAATAGTCGGCAGAAGATCTACTGAACTTTACAAGACAGGACTGCTGCAACCACACCTATTCATCCACTCCCCAATTATATACTCAGGGGTGTTCACTTGGTATTATTTCATCTCCTAAGAACTATCTAAGTTAGAACAGGAGGAGTTAGAGAGATAATTACTGTTGCTTAATATGATTACATACAGGGCCGGCCCTACCATGGGTCCCAGTGGGTCCATTGGACCCAGGCAGCACTTTGAGAGGGACAGCTAGTTGAACCACGGCCGCCTCTCCTTCTCTTCTATTTACCCAGCAAATTGACGACCAAGATTTTTTTTCCCAGAAGTTTTGTGTGTCATGATGACAACTGCCCCCCCGGCTGCTGCTCCTGCCTCTATACTACCCTAGCCTGTCCACATACTACCCTAGCTTGTCCATATACTGTCCTAGCCTGTCTATATACTGCCCTAGCCTGACTATATACTACCCTAGCCTGTCTATATATTACCCTAGCCTGCCCCTATACTACCCTAACCTGTCCATATACTACCCAAGCCTGTCCATATACTACCCTAGCCTGCCCCTATACTACCCTATCCTGTCCATATGCTACCCTAGCCTGTCCATATACTACCCTAGCGTGACCCTATACTGCTCTAGCGTGCCCCTATACTGCCTTACCCCGCCCCTTGGAATTGAACATAATGGTATGTCATATAATTTTGCATATAGAAAATGTGCTGTTGCATGTAAATCTGACTTCCTAATTAATTTAATTTTAGTTCTAATATCATGATATAAAATAATGGATGTGGGGGCCTTTTGGTGGGCGTGATTTTTTTTGGGGGGTGGGGGGGCAGCATTTCATTCTTGGACCCAGGCAGCACAAGGTCTTTGGCCAGTCCTGATTACATAATACTGAGTTAAACTGCCATTTAATTATATTGTATACCTTCGGTTCACCTAATCCTGTATGATGTTCATTGTTTTACATTGAATATCACCAAACATTATTGAACCATATTGTTCTCAGTAAACCACACAGGTGGTTGCTTAAACTCAATTGTAGGAGTTATACTGTTTCATTTATTACCATTGCTGGGGGAGTACAGGGAGTGGTGAAACCTATTGAAGTAACTGCTCCTTTTATTCCTAAAATTTATAAAGTTTAACTTGTGTGTGAAAATTTGTGATTTCTAAGTCAACAAGTTATGTTAGCCAGTTATTTTGTATAGTTGTGGCCTATTTCTTGATCAGTGATTATTGATGCTGGGCCTGGCGCTACTTATCTTGTGTGAAAAAGTGCTAATGCATACAGTTATTGTTTAATCAGAATATGTATATAAATGAGTTTCCTTCAATAAAATTATTATAAAACATCAAAGTGTGTGTGTGAAAAGTGCTAGTGCATAAGGTATAATGAGTTAATAAGGTATCACAACTGCTTGTGTATTCCTCCAATATGGATCCAATAGTGTCTAAAAATGACCCTCACTATATAGATCCACCAGGTGTGGGTGAAAAAGTGCTATTGCGTTCAATTATTATTTAATAAGTGGCCCCGGAAAAATGTGCTCAAATTTCAAGTGAGTGTATAAATTCACCATCAATAGGAAAATCCCAAACATATGTGTATAAAAAGTGCTAGTGCAATGGGTATAATATGTCATGTATAACAATAAAATTGTATGTAGAGATACCCCCCCATCTGAATCCAGCAGTGATTATATCACGTATCAGTACAAAATATATAATGATCTCATATGTGGTCAGATCACAGATTTCCTGTAGTGGTTGAACACTATGTGAATCAGAGTCTCTGATAATCCATCCTCATAAAAAACTTCCAATCTACACAAAGTGCACTTAAAATTTGAACACATTTTTCGGGGGCCACTTATTAAATAATAATTGAACGCAATAGCACTTTTTCACCCTGGTGGATCTATATAGTGAAGGTCATTTTTAGACACCATTGGATCCATATGGGAGGAATACACAAGCAGTTGTGATACCTTATTAACTCATTATACCTTATGCACTAGCACTTTTCACACACACACTTTGATGTTTTATAATAAATTTATTGAAGGAGACTCATTTATATACATATTCTGATTAAACAATAACTGTATGCATTAGCACTTTTTCACACAAGATAAGTAGCGCCAGGCCCAACATCAATAATTATTGTCCATATCTACCCACCCCCTAAACTAGGAGTTCTACTGAGTGGCAGCAAGCTTATACCTGTTTTTGCATAATCCTAAGCGCAGTACCTACCCATCCTATTTCTTGATCACCTAAAGGTCATCATTTCGCATAAAATAAGAATTGAGTAAACACTTTAAACTCAAACTGTCGTGTGGTGTCCATTACTGAAAGAATATCAGTATTAAAGGAACATTGCAATATGAGTGAACTCAGAGTGTCAAGGGTAGTGGAGGACTTTCAGAATGGGGAAGCTCAAGGGGTAATTGATTCTTTAAGTGACCCTCAAGGGGGCAGCACTACAGGTTCAAATAATACAAATTTGAGGGCATATAGAGAGTTTAAGAATACTTCCTTCAGAATTAAACAATAATGCTGAGGTAGGTCTGTTTATACCTCTACCCTTCCTTCTGGGAGTATAATAAAAAGTAGACATCAAATCAGAACTACACTGCATCTGAGCACTATAAACCAAATACATTATTTAATTAATTTTTAATATTCAAAACAAACTCACTTATTCATCCATGTCTCCATGCTTTATTTTGCTGAAAAATCAATCTGAAAAACAAGCCCCTAGCATTTCTGATCTTGGCCATCTTGAGTAAGGGGAGATGATTCATGTAGCATTTTCCTGGAATCCATCTGCTCTTACCTCAGGCATGCAGGCAGGAGGATTGTGCTTAACTAAGAAATCCCATCCTGAAGATTTCTGGGATGTATGATATTTTGTGTCTAGGCCTGGAAACCAGGAGGTAACTGAAAAAAATGTAAAAAAAAAAGTTTAAGGTAAGTAAATATAATATACCTTCCTTTATTATTTACTAATACTGGCATCATATGGATTAAAAATAGTCCAGGTTGACTGAGAGTGAGGTTATTCTTTTAAATGTGTATAATTTATTTATTTATTTCAGGTACAGTGGTGGCTAATGAAATTTTAGGATGGGGGTGCCAGACCCCACCCCTATCTTTTTGACCCCTCCCACTTCTCATAAGCCCCACCACTTATAGTTTCCACCCCTTGTGTCAGGAGTATACAGCCCAGCATCACCAGATAGGGTATACAGCATTACAGATTGTGGTATATACAGCATCACCAGATAGCAGTATACAGAGTCACCATATAGCAGTATACAGTCACCATATAGCAGTATACAGAGCCCCAGATAGCAGTATACAGAATCACCATATATCAGTATGCAGGGTCCCAGATAGCAGTATACAGGGGTCCCAGATAGGGTATACAGAACCCCAGGTAGCAGTATATAGGGTGCCAGGTAGCAGTATACAGGGTGCCAGGTAGCAGTATACAGGGGTCCCAGATAGGGTATACAGAGCCCCAGGTAGCAGTATATAGGGTGCCAGGTAGCAGTATACAGGGGTCCCAGATAGCAGTATACAGGGGTCCCAGATAGCAGTATACAGGGGTCCCAGATAGGGTATACAGAGCCCCAGGTAGCAGTATACAGAGCCCCAGGTAGCAGTATATAGGGTGCCAGGTAGCAGTATACAGGGTCCCAGATAGGGTATACAGAGCCCCAACTAGCAGTATATAAGGTGCCAGGTAGCAGTATACAGGGTGCCAGGTAGCAGTATACAGGGTGCCAGGTAGGGTATACAGGGTGCCAGGTAGCAGTATACAGGGTGCCAGATAGCAGTATACAGAGCCCCAGGTAGGGTATACAGTCACCAGCCTCAACAGCCCCCCCAGGTCGGAACAAGTCCCGCACTTACTCCATCTAATAGGCAGGCTCAGGCTGGCAGTGTTGCAGAGATCGGCTTGCTGGAGAGCAGGCTGACATTATGCAGAGGCAGCGCTAGCGGAGAGCATGATGGCATCCTGCTCGGAAGTCCCGGGGAGTGCTGTGCCTGCGTGAGTAATTATGCAGGCAGCACATCCACCATAATCCCGCCCCCCCAACAGCATCCAATGACAGAGAGTCATTGGCTCTGATGGCTCATGGGGCAGCCAATCAGCCTATGTGTGTGCGCTTGTTCAGCGCACACACATAGAGTTTAATGGCTGACCAATCGGCTCACTACTTGCTGTCAGCTGACAGCAAGGAGCCGAGGAAAAAAAGAAAAGTCAATATACTGGCGCCACCTGCAGGGGCGGGCTGACTTTTATTTTTCCTTCTCAGCAGCGGGGAGGCGGCGCCCAATCGTCCCTTATACACCAGCCGCCGCTGTTCAGATATTTATATAGCGCTGTCAATTTACGCAGAGCTTCACATATATATTGTACATTCACATCAGTCCCTACCCTCAAGGAGCTTACAATCTAAGGTCCCTAACTCACATTCATACATATACTAGGGCCAATTTAGGCAGGATCTAATTTACCTACCAGCATGTCTTTGGAGTGTGGGAGGAAACCGGAGTACCCGGAGGAAACCCACGCAGGCACAAGGAGAACATGCAAACTCCAGGCAGGTAGTGTCGTGGTTGGGATTCGAACCAGCGACCCTTTTGCTGCCTGGCAAAAGTACTATCCACTACACCACTTTCCCGCCCAACACCACTGTAATTCCTACATATAGGTATACATTCCATATGCAATTACTAATATATTAATAAGAACGGAACAAAAACGAAGACCGCATTTTTATTGCTTTAATTAGCAAAATCATTCATTAAACCGTTATCTAGACTAATATTGTTAATATAGGACCCCTTGTATATCTGTATATGTGTAGCCACAATAGTTGATTAAAGGATAACTACTTTAAAGGGGTTGAAAAGGCAGAAGGTTTTTTATCTTAATGATGCATTAAGATTAAAAAACCTTCTGTGTGTAGCTGCCTCCCCAGAACCCCCTAATCACTTACCTGAGTCCCTTCTCTCACCAGTGATGTCCACTATCCCCTCAGCTGTCCAGTTCACTCCTCCTGATTGGCTGAGACACAGCAGTGGCACCATTGGCTCCCACAGCTGTCAATCAAAGTCTGTCAGCCAGGGGAGAAGGTGGGCGGGCCAGGTTGGGGCTGCGTGTCTGAATGGATACACGGAGCTATGACTCGGCTTGGGTGCCCCCATAGAGAGCTGCTGGTTGAGGGGGGCACTTGAAGAAGGGAGGAACCAGGTGCAACAAAGAGGGACCCGAGAAGAGGAGGATCCGGGCTGCTCTGGGCAAAACCAACTGCAGAGAGCAGGTAAGTATGACATGTTTGTTATTTTTTTTTTTTTTAAAGCAAGCCTTTACAACCACTTTAATAACATGTTACTATACATACTATACTCTCTTTTGCATGTTACTAAACAACACAGTCTTACACCCCCTCTGCCAACACAGTCACATAATTAATTCACAGAGATCTGTGAATGAATTAACTACAAGTCCCATCCACCACTACAGCAGATGGCTTGCAGTTCTAAACTAGTTTTCAGTGTTCTCATCAGTGCCCTTGAGTGCCCTGTAGTTCACTTACACTTCCTGCAGCTGGGTAACTGTCTGCCCATATGGAGGTACCAGCAGACAGCAGTGTCTGCAGAAGCCTGGCGTTGCCCCCCCGGATACATTGATTGCGGGTGCAATGC
>BLSH010272850.1:486365-501801 GCA_018402905.1 Glandirana rugosa | reverse complement strand
CTCAGAGCAACAGCACAGACAGCAGTAGTAAAGTAATCTATCTCAGGATGCAGGATCAGGTCTTAAAATGGCTAAAATCTGTCCCTCACGCCGTCAGCTACCTTTCCCTACACTAACCCAAGGAGCATGTGACTGCAGCACTGTGACTCCAGCTTATAAAGAGGCTGGGTCACATGATGCACCGGCCAATCACAGCCATGCCATTAGTAGGCATGGCTGTGATGGCTTCTAAGGGCAAACCAGTGAAACGCTTGTTGATTGGCTGCCCTGCAGCTTCTCAACACGTGGAGTAAAATAGCAGAACCCCGGACCGAACCCGAACGATTTTTGAAATGTCCGGGTCCGGGTCCGTGCCACGGACACCCTAAAGTTCGGTACGGACCCGAACGTTACAGTCCGGGTTCGCTCAACACTACTCCTGGGTAATGAAAACATTCTGACTGAAAGTTAAAGAGGTTATTTACAAAATTGCAAATGCTCACGTAGATCTTCTATTAGCTACATGCCTTTTATATTTAAACAACTTTTCAAAAAAGAGCTACAATAATGTTTTGTTAAAGCGGAGCTCCATCCAAAAAGGGGAAGCTCCACTTGTCTGCCTCCGACCCCCCCCCCCCCCCCACTGACACATTTGGCATCTTTTGGGGTGGAGGGGGGAGAGGGTACCTGGTTTTGACAGGTACCTGCTCCCACTTGTGGCTGAGTTCACCGCGGCAAACTCAGCCAGAAGTTCGGCCCCCTCCTCCATCACCGCAGCCAGCCCATTCACAGAGTGTAGCGTGCTTTGAGCATGCACAGTAGGGAACCAGCTGTGAAGCTGCAAGGCTACACTGACTGCTTCCCTTAGTGGAGATGATGGCGGCAGCACCCGATAGCCAACTGAAAAATCGGCTCAGGTGAAGACACTGCTGGATTCTTAGACAGGTAAGTATCCTAATATTAAAACTCAGCAGCTACTGTATTTGTAGTTACTGACTCAAATTTTTTTCTGCTGGAAGCTGGAGCTCCTCTTTAACACACTAGTAAAAAACGGCTAGAAAATGTGTACCAAACAACAAACCAGTCTTCCTACCATAGGCATCATTGGTAGGTGGAGCTCTAAGTGGAACTCAATGTGAACCTCTTTATTCCCTTGTATTTTTCCCCTTCCCTATTGTGGGTTTGAATTACAATATGTAGATGTATTCATTTTTCTTTTTGATATAGTGACTACCCCAGATGTTCTCCTGAGGAAGCGGCTGTTGAAAATTTACAAAACATGTAGAGCAGTGGTTCTCAACTCCTGTCCTAGGGACCCACTAGCAGGCCAGATTTTAAGTATTACCTTGGGGAGATGCAGACTAGAATACTGCAATCACTGAGCAGCAAATGATATCACCTGTGATGTATTTCAGTTATCTGGCCTGTTAGTGGGTCCCGAGGACAGGAGGTGAGAACCAATGATGTAGAGTATTACAACATCAACATCTGTGGTATCACACATCAATGTTCTCCTCCTTTTCCCCCCTAATAGGGTTTGCATGGAGTGTATGTGAACTGTTATTTGGATAAGTGTCTGGGAAAATGTGATCCCATTTTTTAAGATAAATAAAGCTCTGTAGTTTTATATATTCTTTTGTATTACTATTTGTTAACCCTCATTATATAATTGGTTGGCACCACAATAGTCCTCTGACCTTTTGAGGGTCTGTCGGCCGGGGACCGACTTATGCCCGCACTCTCTCTCCATAGGCATGGTTTTGCAAGATGAACAAGACCATGTGGATGGAAGGCTTACCAGTTTTCTTTAATGGCAAACACAACAGATTTAGTCCACATGGTATGCCTGGTTAACCACTTCGCAAGAATACTAGATGGTACTCACCTCTTAAAAATATATAACTCATCCCCCTCCTACTCTCTACTTGCTTACCCGATCTCTCTACTTACCTGATCCCCCCCTTCTTCTCAAAGACCATTCAACTGCCCCACCCACCTCTCACCCACCAAATTCCAAATTACCTCATCCATCCACACACACTTTTTTTCATTTAATAACATCATCTACCTTTTCCACTTACAATGTGAGCAGGAAGGAAACACACACACTTATGGCAGGCTGTTCTCACAGCCTTTGTTGACCTGAGGCTGTGCCAGTCTTACACAATGTATATGGCTCATATTATTTATATTGTGGATTACCAGCAAATTGTAACCACTGAATCTTTCACAATGTGCATGAATTGATTCCTAAAATGAAGAATTAACCACTTCCTGACTTCCTCAGGATAACAAGCCGCCGCGCACCCGGGGGGGCGCGCATCGCGGCGATCGGTGGTGTGGGGGGTCAGTCTGACCCCCCGCAATGCCGATCTCGGTAAAGTGCTTCCATCCGAAGCACTTTACCATGTGACCAGCCGTGACCAATCACGGCTGGTCACAGTGTAATACAGGAAAGCCGTTTATCGGCTTTCCTGTATTCCGGTCTGCAGACCTGATGAGGGGAGAGCCGATCAGCTGCATCCCTGACAGGGAGGGTTTGTGCTGATGATTTATCAGCACAGCCCTCCCTTGGATCGCCACCCTAAACCACCAGGGAGCCTGCCCAGGGATGTGCCCACCCAGGACCACCAGGGAGCCGACCAGGGACCACCAGAGAGCCGATCTGGACCACCAGGGAGACCCCCCTAGACCACCAGGTAAGTGACTAAGTGCTCAGGTCCACCTTCACTCAGTGCCACCATCAGATGCCACCCTAGACCACCAGGGAATGAGCCCCTATTAATGTATATGCCCACCAGTGCCCCTATCAGTGCCCACCAGTGCCCCTATCAATGCATACCAGTGCCACGCATCAGTGCCCACCATTGCCACCTACCAGTGCCCACCTATCAGTGCCCATCTGTGCCACCTATCAGTGCCCAGTGCCACCTATGAGTGCCAATCAGTGCTGTCTATTAGTGCCCATCAGTGCCGCTTAGCAGTGTCCGTCAGTGCTGCATATCAGTGCCCATCAGTGCTGTATATCAGTGCCACCTCTCAGTACCCGTCAGTGCTGCTTATCAGTGCCGCCTAACAGTGCTCATCATCGCTGCATATAAGTGCCTCATCTTCAGTACCACCTCATCAGTGCCGCCTCATCAGTGCCAATCAGTACTGCCACATCAGTGCCCATCAGTGTAGCCTCATCAGTGCCCACCAGTGATGGAGAAAATTTAGTTATTTACAAAGTTTTGTGACAAAAATAGAGAATTTTTTTTTCAAAATTTTCAGTCTTTTTTTATTTGTAACGCAAAAAATAAAAACCGCAGAGGTGATCAAATACCACCAAAAGAAAGCTCTATTTGTGGGAACAAAATGATAAAAAATGTGTTTGGGTACAGCGTCACACGACCGCGCAATTCTCATTCAAAGCGCAACAGCACTGAAAACTGAAAAGTGGTCTGGTAGTAAAGTGTTCTAAGTGTATAGTATTGAAGTGGTTAAACAAGATAGATGCACTTTAAGGTAAGGTGCAGTGAAGTGAAAGTCTAACCCTGTGTGTGAGCTGCTCTGTGTGTTTTAATTATCCCGTGCATGACCAATGACTGCAGCAAACATACTGTAGATTCAATTCAAGTAGAACTATAGGCAAAACTTTTTTTTTCATTGTGGATGGAGTAAGGGAGGGTTACATAGTTAATCTGGTTTTAAAAAGACACACATCAAACTAGTTAAACCAATAACCCCTATCAGTTTATTTTGCCAACTGTGTATCATTGGGGAGATTTACCATCACTTCCTGTTTTGACTATGGGACAGGAAGTGATGGTAAATCTCCCCAATGATACACAGAATGATACCCTGCAATTTAAGGGAGTCCCTTAGGGCCCCCAAGGTCCCCAGAACTTGTGTCCCTATTAGAAGTTATCCTTCCTATTACTTTTCTGGGGAGAATCCAAAATGTGAAATTCTCTTTTACTTTCACTTTAAATGATAATGGTAAACAGGACAAATAGAGAAGGTGTCTGTTCCTAATGGGGATAAAAATAGCAATAGAAACCTGACAGGGGTTCTAATCCATTTGTACTCTGTCCAAAACAAAAAAAATGGTTTTGCCTTTAGTTATACAGGCGGCCCCCGGGTTACAAACAAGATAGGAACTGTAGGTTTGTTCTTAAGTTTAATTTATCTGTAAGTCAGAACAGGTAAATTTTTTAAGTGTAGCTTCAGCCAAAAAAAATATTTTTAAGCTTTTTGGATGGCATAGGGAAGGGGTAACACCCCTGTAATGTTTGTTTTGCTGTCTTTGTTTCTGTTCAGAAGATTTCACCTCAATTCCTGTCCCAACGATAATTGGATTTTGAAAATTTTGGGTTGTTGTGGAAACAAACCTTGGTGATAACGCCTCAGTGGAGACCCCTTTTCCCATGATAACTCTTACAGGAGTGAATTTCCCTTCCTAGGGGGAGATTTCCTCTCACTTCCTGTTGCCTCCCTCCATTTGTAAGTAGGATTCGTTCGTAAGTCGGATATTTGTAATTAGGGGACCACCTGTACTTTAAATTCTCTTCACCTTCTTTGACTTCAGTTTGGCTTATGGAACATTGTATCAATTGGAGCTGACATTCATTGAAGGTGCACAACATTCATAACATACGCTCATAATATTAATTTGCTTGTGAATTCAAGCGGAGTTCCATCCTTTAAAAGTCAGCAGCTACAAAAAGTGTAAATGCTGACTTTTAATAATCGGACACTCACCTGTCACAGGCTCCAACGATGCAGCCGCCCGCAGCATTGCTCTTCTCCCCCTCCTCCGTGCGGCACCAGCATCACAAGTGTGGGCGCCCGGCTTTGGCTTCAAAGCCAGGTGTGCACTGCGCATGTGCCAGTCACGCTGAGCCTTGTGAATGGCCGGCGTATCTTCTAGGACCTGTGACGTGTCCCAGAAGATCGCCGGGCGGGAGGGGGAGGAAGCTTTGCAGCGCCAGGAGAGGAAGTGGGACCTGGGACCCTGGGTGGAACTCCGCTTTAACATCTTTCCCTAAAGCTGCCATTGAATGTTTTTTAAAGCGGTACTAAAACCAAAACCAAAAATATATTGTATTGCAGCTTACCAGTCATTAGATATAGTGGCTGCATCAGTTTTGTTTTCTTGCCTCTGTTTTCACCTGATCTGGTCAGTGATACACCTCCTGTATTAGTGAGACCCAGCTCTGGAGGGATGAGAACATGAGGCACAACAGACAGCAGCAATGTTAGTCTGAAGGGAGGGTAGTGTTAAATATATTAGCACTAACAAATTTAAACCAAACTCCAGCTCACAATGTATAACCAGTTACACCAAACAGTTTTTTTTCTTTTGTGATAAAGGTTTTGCATGAACAAATAAAAGCTGATTATTTTAATCACCCATACCAGTGTTAAAGGGCATGTCTCGTCAATGTAAATGGATATATTCTGCTGGAGAGCTTGAACTTGTGAAAAACAGACTTACCAACTGGATCAACAGATGAAAATAGAAGAAAGAAAGCCTAAAAAAGAAAATGAATGTAGACACCCATCACATCTAAGAATTGGTAAGCTGCAATATAAATAAATGCTTGCTTTTGGGTTTAATACGACTTTAATGACAAAGCACTGCCATAGCCCTGGGGTCCTTTCATAGTGAAAAATGTCAGTGCTTCTGATGCTCCATGTGATAAAACTCTGGAGGTTCCCGTTTTCTGTCAAGGTCGACTAATGAGATTAATGTTGCACTAAGATACATGCAGCATTATTTTCATGTTGTAACCTCCCTGTATGCTCTTAAAAAACTGCATTATAAAAGACAAGTAACTAACACAGTTTGAGCTCGTTATTTAACAAATGCAAGATGTTTTATAAAATGAAAAGCAAATAAAAAAAGCCAATATATGAGAATTACATTTTCCTTAGCATTGGAATTAGCATCAAACAGAAGATCAACTGAGGTTTGCAATAGTTTATGGCAGGCTATTCTTAAAAAGAACAGCATGCTTATTGAAGAATGTTAAACTGATCGTCATGTTCACAAGGCTTAGTATGCATTATTGTGCACTGTAGCACAAGAAAATCCTCCCGCTAACAGCTGTAACTGTGTTTTGTTAAAGGCCAAGTCCATTGAAGACTGATATTTCAGCTTTGGATGTAGGCTGGAAGCCTAAATCACTCAATAACTCCCTTGGTCTATGGAGAAACTTTTTTCTCTGTTTCTCTTAGCGACCTATCAAAGACACTTTTGTAAGGGTCTCAGTAAGGAAACAGAGACAACTATGGCACTGACAGCACAATGGTGTCAAAAGTTCTCAAGATAGCTGAAATATGACTAGTCCGTCCACCTAAAAGAGCAACAGATAAGTTCGGCCATAGAAAAAGGGAACCACGGTTTGCAGAAAATAAAAATCACTTGATTTTCCTATCAACACAGTCAGTGTTGATGGGGGAATCCCTCCCAAGGAGCCATTGTGTTCTCCTAGTGGGGTGGGGTGGAGGAAGTCATCTCCACCGGAAGAACACAGTGATTGTTGCTAGCGGCTATAACAGCCACTAGCAATAATTTCATGTAAAATCCGACAGACTTGTACCCAAGTCGATAGATCGATCAGTTGGATACATTCAGCCTGCTCATGCATGGTTTGAATATCAGCTATTTTATTAGAAACATATTCAGTTGTACAAAAAATATATTATCAAACCTGTGCGCAATGCCGCAATCAATACAGTTGCTAAATATAGGCAAAGCTGCCAACACTCTCTGGGGTTTATTTACTAAAGACAAATCCACTGTGTACTTCAAGTGCAATTGGAAGTGCAGTCGCTGTGGATCTGAGGGGGACACGCAAGAAAAATAAAAAATAGCATTTTTGCTAGCACATGTTTGGATGATAGAAATCAGCAGAGCTTCCCCTAATTTCAGATCTTTCCCTCAAATCTACAGTGACTGCTCTTCCAAGTGCACTTGTAGTGCACCGTGGATTTGCCTTTAGTAAATAAACTCCTATGTGTCCCTTACACAAACTGATACTTGATTTCTTTATAATCAGTGTGGTTCTATGACCCCTAGAACTGAACCCAACCAGATAACCAGATGTACTTGTTTGAGGAGCCCAGAAAAGAGGAAGGTCAGAAACTTTCCTCAGTACCTTGTCCATTTGATGGGGTACAATCCTTAAAATGGAATTCCACCCAGAACATTTTTTTTTTTGGCATCCACGCTTTTAATACTAAATAGATGTAACCTTTTGTTTCCTTACTTTCAAACCGCCTAGTGATTACATGTACTTTTTACTCACAATTTCATTTCTCTCACTGCTGCACTTTTCCATTTTAGGTGAAAGAAGTGCATGGTGGGTAACCATAATGCACTCCGCAATCTCGGTCCACCTTAAATCGTGTCATTTCCTGTCTGGAAATAACACAATTTTACAGTACAGGGAAGCCCACTGACTCCTGGGAAATGATGAGTCACATCTCCCAGGAGGCCAGGGGAAGCAGGAAGTGAAAAAGAGCCTAGGACCAAATAGGGGCAGAATACAGGGACCACCTAGCAACAAGCGACTTAGGGTGAGTATAATTTTTTTTTCCTTCAAAGGTAAGTCTATATAGGCAAAGGACTTGAATGATGTAAAATGATGTAAAAAAAAATTCTGGGTGGAACTCCTCTTTAACCTCCTCCCACCCACGCCATAGCCGAATGACGGCTACAGCGCGGCTCTAAAATGCCGGGAGGACGTCAATAGACGTCCTCCCATTTGGCTTGTGCTGGGCGCGCTCCCGCGGGCGCGAGCGGCACGTGCACGCGCCGCTCGCTCCCACAGGAGCGTGCCCGCGGGTCAGGCGGACCCGATGTCCGCCGGAGGCCCGCGATCTCCTTTCAGAGAGGAGGAACGGGGAACCGCCGAAGTAAACACGGCGGTTCCCCGTTCTGTGAATGGGACATGCCAGATCAACTGATCCCTGTCACTGGGATCAGTTAGATCTGTTATGTCCTGGCCAACCCCGCCCCCCCACAGTTAGAACACACCCAGGGAACATTGTTAACCCCTTCACTGCCCCTGCTGGTTAACCCCTTCACTGCCAATGACATTTACACAGTAATCAGTGGACATTTAAATTTCTGATCGCTGTATAAATGTCATTGGTCCCAAAAATGTGTCAAAAATGTCCGACATGTCCGCCCCGATATCGCAGTCCCAATAAAAATCACAGATCGCCGCCATTACCAGTAAAAAAAAAATAAAATAAATAAAAACGCCATAAATCAATGTCCATAGTTTGTAGGCGCTATAAATTTTGCGCAACCCAATCAATAAACGCCGATTGCGATTTTTTTTTACCAAAAATATGTAGAAGAATATAAATCGGTCAAAACTGATGAATACATTTTTTTTTTATTTTTTATTTTTGGATATTTATTATAGCAAAAAGTAAAAAATATTGTTTTTTTTTTCAAAATTGTCGCTCTTTTTTTGTTTATAGCGGCGATCAGAAATGACGCAGAGGGGATCAAATACCACCAAAAGAAAGCTCTATTTGTGGGAAAAAAAGGACGCAAATTTTGTTTGGGTACAACGTCGCAGGACCGCGCAATTGTCATTCAAAGAGCGACAGCGCTGAAAACTGAAAATTGGTTGGGGCAGGAGGGGGGTTTAAGTGCCCAGTAAGGAAGTGGTTAAAGTAGATGTAAACCCTCACATGTACCCAGTGAAGATGTACAGAAGAAGTGAACAGCCTGAGATGATACACAGAGATGAAACAAATCTCCTTACATACGTTTTACATGTATATATGCTGTCTTCATCTGTATTGATCCTTTAGAAAGTGGAGATCATGTTAGGATTTTCTCTCTTCTTGATTAGCCCTGCGGAGAAGCCTGGAGATACAGCCAAGACAGCTGATTGGAGGAAAGGCACACAGCCCTCTACTCATAGGTAGAGACTCTCAGCTCTCTCTGTTTTGTTCAGCACAGTGCTAATCTATTTATAGCATCCTCCCCAACACAAAACTCTGGCTGCTCTTATTATAATGTGACGGAAACTTGTCAGGCTGATAACAGAGGAATGGAACAGAACAGAGCTATGAGACACAGGGCTTTAGAGAGAGAGAGAAGAAAACACTGCAGATCTATGTGCCCAGCTCAAATTTTATGAATTGTGTTTACATCCACTTTAAGAACGTTCCTGGGTCTAGCCTCTTCTGTTCATGCTAAATGTTTCATTAGAAAACTCCAGTAGCTCCCTCCTCATGTCAGAGTCTGTTATAGTGAGCCCTTATAGCAGTGGTTCTCAACTCCAGTCCTCAGGACCCACTAACAGGCCAGGTTTGCAAGATAACTGAAATACATCACAGGTGATATAATTTGCTGCTCAGTGATTGCAGTATTCTAGTCTGCATCTCCCCAAGGTAATACTTAAAATCTGGCCTGTTAGTGGGTCCCTGAGGACAGGGGTTCAGAACCACTGCCTTATAGTTTGCCAGCTCAGGGTTCCCTAGGGTGTGCAGTCTAAGCGCCAGCTTGTTTCTTCACCAGGGCCCCTGATGGTGGGGATGGCCTTGCAGCAAGCTGGAACCAGGTCACAGCCCCAAAGTTCACTCAGCTGAAAATTCAGAGATCATTTACCGTGTGTAGAGTATGATAGCAAGAGACTAAAAGGGAAAAACAGGAGACAAGCCAAGGTCAGGGTGGGTGGCAGGCAAGCATAGACAGTTAGAGAAGTCAGACAGGATACACAAATTAGTAAAAAGATGGGAGCCCAGAGAACTGTTAAGTTGCTCAGGCAACGCAGGCTGGACTGAGCAAATGTATATACAGGGAAGCAAACTGGGAAGTGGCCCAGAAAGTAATGGAAGGGAAGGTAATAAAAGCTCAGAGAATAGCAGGCAACGTCAATAGGTGAGCACAGAAGCCAATAACACATGTAAAGGAATCAGAGGACTAGCAGAAACAATGCAGGAATTAGATAGCCAGGAACACTGGAGGCTAAATTGTGACACCTCAAGTAGGAGGTAAAGTTAGGAAGCCTTCTATCTTCACCCATCACTTGTGGGTTAACAAGTCTTCTCAGCAGGGCTGCTGTTAGAAATCATGGGGCCTCATACAGCCTACCTGACAGGGCCCCCCACCGGCTGGAAGTGACTGAGGACATAGATTTATCAGTCCCATTCTCTGCCATATCGGCTGCACAGATGAATTAATTGGAAGCACTCTGAGGCTTTTTGCTCATTCACAAACTGAAGCATAGTAAACACACAGGAGTGATTGGTACTGATCACTCACTGTGTTCATTCAGAAAATGAAGGGATCAATAAATCATATATTTATCGGCCCCTTCTCCCGCTCTTCATCTTGAAACATCCCTATGTGTGCACACAGCAGCTGCTGGCAGAAGAGGAAGAAAGCTGGCAGCACTGTGGGGGAAAGGGGCACACGGGGGGCCCGGACAGCAAAAGGGAGGGGCACACGTACTAGAACCAATCCCCCTGCAGTGAAGCCGGAGGGAGAAAGAAGACGAGAAGCTGGCAGTGCTGCAGCTGGAGGCAGAAGAGGATTGGTGTCTGCAATAAGACAGTACAGCCAGCCCTACTCCTCAGCAGGTGCCTGGGCCTCCCTTTAGAACTGATGGGGCCCGGGCCCAGTACAGGAGGGCTGGCTATACTGCCTTATCAGTGGCCCTGCTTCTCAGACTCCTAGCTATTCTCATCAGCTGCTGGGTAATGAGTCCAGGCAATTTCCCAGCTCCTCCCAGTGCTTACTAGCTGCTGCCTTGTACTTTCTCTATCTTCCTTCTCAGCTGTGAGGTAACGAGTCTAGTCGCATGCCCCCTAGACCTTGATTGTTCCTTGAGGCAGAAGTGACCTTCTTTAAACATCATCAACCTTTGCCTCTGTGCTTGTGATAGTGTTTCCTGGCTGAGCAAGTGCATTCCTGTGTTATCTGATTCTGGACTGACCCTTGGCTTACATTTACTTTATTACTCTCCCATATGCTGCCCATTCTGACCCTTGTTCTGACTGCTTGTCCTGATACCTACCCATGCGCTCCTAGGAACCATATGTGGCCTCACATTCATTTTTGTAATTTACTAGTAAAAAAAATACAGGTGATTTTTTTTTTCATTTAAGAGTCAGATGTCTACTTAGTATTAATTTCCGGATAAGACCTACATGATCATGTGATAAGATATTAATAACGGTGTGAGGTGTGAGATTCTTATATTAGCTACCAACATCATATACCAATGATGACAGCTAGAGCAGTGAAGCATCAAGAACTTGCCTGCAGCTCTGTTGTATAAGGATATATGATCACAGAATGTGTTCAAGGTTGAAGTCCTGTTACCTTATTAAAGCTAAAATGAACATTATATCTGGTGGTCTGTGATTATTAAGTATATAAAATAACTGGTGCACTTATGCTACAGCTCCTATCTAAGGTCTGATTTTTGATAAAGCTCATTATTTATTTTTGATTATACTGAAGCATTCCCATTTTGCCTTGTCATTTTTGTTGTTTGTATACACAACTGTCTTTAGAATCACATTATAATTCTGGATTTTTGAAATGTTGCCAATGTCAGATTAGTTCCAGTATTGTGATTGCCAGAGTAAAAATACCATACTCAATTTTCAACTGTTTTATTACTGTGATCCTGCTCCATGTCAAAGGACCATGGTGCTTATGTAGCGCTACCCCCACAGGAGCTGCTGGTTACTGGTTCCTCCTATTTCTGCGCAGCCAGGAGAACGCATTTCAAACTTGCATCCAAACACAAGAAATCTGTCCATGGGCTTGTTTTTGCGGTTTTATTGGAGAAAACAACATGGATAGGGTATATAGATTATTGGATGCCCAACAGATGAGGACAGACTTCCTTCTCTATGTACAAAAAGAGATGAAGATCCTAGACTGTACTCCCTATAGAATAAACACAGTCTCTATGGATTAGTGGCAAAGTTCTTTACAAACTAGGAGCTCTCGGCCCCCTTTAGTAAAATAGCACAAAGTCCCAAATGTATGCAGAAATATTGTATCTCTTCAGCAAAACCTCACTCTATTCTGACATTTGCAGATACTACCAGCCAACCTGGCTGCTTGAATACCAGCCCACCTGGCTGCTTGACTACCAGACCATCTGGCTGATTAACTACCAGCTCACCTGACTGCTCTGAAGAAATCCCCAGGACAAGGGATCAGAATTTAGTACAACGCTGTCCTTGAAAAGTATGCTACGTCTAGCAGTCTTTCTGCTTGTATGCCCCTGGGTGTGCTGAGGTACTCACACTGTCCTTTGCTCCCTGCTGCACTGGGCAAGACTCCTGTTCAGGCTTCCAACTGATCAGATCTTCTCATGCTAGCCTGCATGTCCAAAGGTAATGGAAATGCCTGTTTTAGGCTTCCTCTTCTTCCTTTCCTCTACTCCCAGCCTGGAGGCAGAGCCCACAGCCCCCTTCTAGGAGACACAACAGCAACCTCAGCACTCCATATTACACGACTACCCTGCTGGCCAGGCTCCACCATATTTAAGGGCTGACCCAGCCACCCTGCCAGGCCCTCTGGCCAAGTTCCCTCAAGTATGCAGTTCAGGACCTCCTGGCCCCCAACCATTAACTTTCAGAAGCTTCTCCAAGCTTCTAAATGCAGGTGGAGGTACCAGAGACCTGTCTTGTAGAGCCATCCAGCCTGACCTGCTAGTAACTCGACCTAATTACAGGCTCACACAGTTACTATGAGTCATCCAAATAAGTTTACCTACACTAGAGGGTGCTACACTTAGAACTGTAATATATAGATCAGTACTTCTCATTTATAAGATAAATGCTCTGATTGGACACTGCATGTAGCATGTTTCTTTCCTCATAATTGACCAATATGTCTGACAGCATTCCTGCAGATGTATTAAAAATGTAAAAACAATCTCACTTTCAATGAATGTCAGATGTGAAGCCTTAAGCGCCCATCTGACAGCCTAATATGCTTGTACTCTTTCTTAGGTTCCAGTGAGGACTGACAGTGAGAAACCATTATATACTACACTATGACATTTTAATGTATATATGAAAACATTGGGTATTCATTTAAATCGTATACTGTTTTCAGGTTCTCTCTGAAAGAACTCATATTTACAATTATTTTGCATCAAAACAGGGATTTATTTTATTTTTTTTATTATACAGGATAGTTTGCAAAAAGCATGTAAGGCAAACTCCAGTCAAACAGCTAAATGCACAAATGAAGTACATATAAAGAAGCCGTTTTTACCTGCCAAAGTACTTGTATTTCTCCCCATTTAGCCCTGAGCTTTACACAGCCCCATCACAGAGCACTGACAGGTGGATGACTGCATTTACAGGTAAATTATACCGTAAACTTCTCTCTCCTCTACCAGCCTGCTGACTGCACAGTGAAAGAACAACACACTGATCATAGGTGTGCACAGCCTATTACATTAGGGTGTGCACCCCAGAGCTCAAACACACACGCCTTTCTCTGCAGCCTCAGCTGCACTGGACAGTGAATGAATGGGAAGTGCTCTGTGCTGAGCGGCTTCCTGTTCATTCACAAATGGAAGTATAGTACACACAGTTTACAATGCTTCAGTTATGATTGAACATAGTGAGTGAGTGTGTTGACTGTGTTCATTTAGAAAAGGAAGGGGCCGGTAAATGGCATATTAGTTAGCACCTTCCCCCGCTCTCCATCCTTAAACATCCCCGCAACAGCCAGTGGCAGTAGAGAGGAGGATAACCAGCGGCACTGTGGTTGGGGGGGCATCATCTTGGGGGGAAGCCTGGTCAGTAGGAGGAATCGGGACCTCACAGAGTGATTAGGGTGTGCCCAGGCACATCTGGCGCCCCCCATGTGCACGCCTATGACACTGATGATGTAATCTCTCCTCCTATCAGCATGTTCGTTGTCTATACATTTGCACACACACTGGGTTGCCTCCAAGTCCTGCCCCTCCCATTTGTGATCTGAGTGCTGCTGTATAGGGCATTGCAAATGGTTGATACCAAGTTAAATTCTGACACTTACACTATATATGCATAAAAATATATTTAATAAGTTATTAATAAATTCAGAGCTGCATTAACTTGCACCTTTATAACTGCCTGGAGTTCAGCTTTAAATGTTATACATTATAGCTGCAAACTTAACACCAAACTTGGATAGCTATTAACCTCCCTGGCGGTATGATTATTTCAGATTTTTGGTGCTGAAAGCAGTACAATTATTTTGCATGGAAATTTGGCGTTTTATATTGTAGGCCTATAATTCTTAGGAATAACTCACTTAAATCTGTCCAAACAATAGTCTAGTAGACATCCCGGGTATGAAAAAAGAAATCATAAATTATAATATAATAAATAACTAAAAATAATTATCAAAAATAATAACGTAATAGTTATCAAACCAAAAACACAGAAATTTGCTCATTTGCAGAATTGTCGCTGTCGTCACTTTCAGTGTCTGATGATAAATTTCCCCAAAAATCAGTATCACTCAATTCTGCAAATGATTCTTATTTACTATCACTGTTTTCTAGCTGATCAAAAAACACTTTTGACGCAAAGGGACACTTTTTGGTTGCTATGGACATTCTCATGTTTCCAGGCAGAAAGAATGACATATATTATATAAAAGTGCATGCAGGGCACTGGGCAAACCACTAGGGATAAAGGGGATGTGAAATGTTTTCATACAGTAATGTAATCTGTACGATTACAGTGTACTGTATGTGCTGTGTGTGTTTCACTTTTTGAATTTCCCGCCGGTCTCCGTCCCCGTGCGATGCGACGCTCGCAGGGAACAGAGCCCGGCACACAGGAGTAATCGGACGGCGGACACAGCTCGCAGACACGGCGGGGGACATCGCTGGATCCAGGGGACAAGGTAAGTAGCGCTGCCTGGTTGCCAGGTTGTACAATCAGACAATGGTCTGCTATGGATTTGGGGCGGGGGGGGGCATGCTTGTTTTTCTTGTTTTTTGTGCAAGGGTTTTCCTCTTAAAATCAATTTTTATTTTAAATCTATTGATCTGAATTGCTGGACAACATGGCTGACAGTGGATTTGCATTGTGAGACATTCATTTTTTTTTTAACCACTTGCCGACCGCCGATCGGCATTTGACGGCGGCAAAGTGGTTCGTTCCCGCAAAACGCAGTCATACGACGGCGGCTGTGGGATCGAGCTTCATGAGCGCGTGCGCCGCCGGAGGCGCGTCCGGAAAATTACTGTGTTCGGGGAGGGCCAGGGAGCGGGTGCGGCGGCTTCGATTGCCGCCGGCTACCCGCGATGGCCCCCCCGAGTGGAGGAACGGAGGTCCGTGTATGTAAACACGGACGTCCGCTCTGTGTGAGGGGGAAGGGCTGTGATCACAGCCTTCCTGTACATGGAGGCTGTGACCACTTCCCTTCCCCAGATAGTGCAGTCCCCCTACAGTTAGAACACGCCCA
>BLSH010272850.1:469872-486355 GCA_018402905.1 Glandirana rugosa | reverse complement strand
TTCCTCTTAAAATCAATTTTTATTTTAAATCTATTGATCTGAATTGCTGGACAACATGGCTGACAGTGGATTTGCATTGTGAGACATTCATTTTTTTTTTAACCACTTGCCGACCGCCGATCGGCATTTGACGGCGGCAAAGTGGTTCGTTCCCGCAAAACGCAGTCATACGACGGCGGCTGTGGGATCGAGCTTCATGAGCGCGTGCGCCGCCGGAGGCGCGTCCGGAAAATTACTGTGTTCGGGGAGGGCCAGGGAGCGGGTGCGGCGGCTTCGATTGCCGCCGGCTACCCGCGATGGCCCCCCCGAGTGGAGGAACGGAGGTCCGTGTATGTAAACACGGACCTCCGCTCTGTGTGAAGGGGGAAGGGCTGTGATCACAGCCTTCCTGTATACGAAGGCTGTGACCACTTCCCTTCCCCAGATAGTGCAGTCCCCCACACAGTTAGAACACGCCCAGGGAACATAGTTAACCCTTAGACCCCCTGCCCTCAGACCACCACAACCACTGAGCCAGGGTTGCGGGGAAAAGACCTGTGTCTTCATTAATACATTACCAGGTGCCAGACATCGCATGTGATTCTCACTACATGCCTGTGCATATCACATGCGATGTCTGGGCAGTGCAAATTCAGCCATACAGTTTGTATGGCTGAAATCGCATCATAATACCACCAAAATGGTGCAGGACCCTTTTTTTTTCTGCACTGGAATCAGATCACATGTTCAGACCCATGTGATCCGATTCCATTTGGGGATGTCATTAACTTTATATTGACACCCACAGCAGTACGCAGAGAGCAGTGTGAACTGCCTGTGATTCAGATGAGCTGCGGGAACCCCCACAGGATTCCATGTGGTTCCCACATCATACTAGTGTAAACCCAGCCTTAATGTTTCAATTCACACTGCAACTCGAAGTTTTCTCAGCCTGCGCCCACTTATTTGGCCATTCGCTCAGGAATCTCCATAGACTGTGTACATAGCACAGAAGTCTCCGCCATATTATTTCCACTTCTGGTCAAATGTTCTTAGCCCCTAGTGTTTGGCTATTTTCTCTATTGGTGAATGTTTTTTAACTCTTATGATTGAATGTTCTTATGACTATTTTCTTTTAGGATCAGATCATAAGAGAATGTTACATTTGCCTGACAAAAAGCAACAAATAGAAACTGACATTACATGCATATTAGAACCATAACTGGTATATTTGTTACTTTTAAGCAAATGATTAGATATTTACACAGCAAACATTTTATAAATAGACCTCTTAAAGTGAATTGAGGGTAGGTAAAAAGAACACCCGGAGTCCAGTAGAAAATGGATATGTAGTTGTTTTATTGAAAATGGTAAAACATGGTAAAGCCTGGCTTTACCATGTTTTACCATTTTCAATAAAACAACCACATATCCACTTTCTACTGGACTCTGGGTGCTCCTTTCACCTACCCTCAGAACAAGTTGTTGAAATGACCTTGGAAGCCGTATCCAGAGGTAGCAGCCCAAGTCCACCTCAAGGGGTCACCACCACCTTTCTGCCGAGTTCGGCCAGATTCACCGGGAGTGTACACGCCCCCACCACTACACACCCACAGACCCTCAATCAAGGTAGTCAGTCCCCACCAGCAAGAGATCTTAAAGTGGATAGAATTAAAAGAAACTAATATGCATCTGGGTATACCATATATTTTGTTTTCTTCTAAATATTCATCATATTCTATTCTGAAAATTCCCACTAAAAGCTTAAAGGGGTTGTAAACCCTCAAGGTTTTTCACCTTAATGCATTCTATGCATTAAGGTGAAAAACCTTTTCACCTGCAGCAGCCCCCCCGAGCCCCCGTTTACTTACCTAAGCCCAAAACGATCCCGCAGCGGGGGTGAGCCTCGCAGCTCGGTCCTCATTGGCTGGATTGATAGCAGGGGAGCCATTGGCTCCAGCTGCTGTCAATCAAGTCCATGGACTCGTGTGAATACACGCAACAGCAGGAAACAGGAGCATGCCCGCACGGATGAACCCACAGAAGCGATTCCCTGTGGTGGTCACTCGAGAAGAGGAGGAGCCCGAAGCACCGATGGAGGACCCCAGAAGACGGGGTTAGGGGCCACTCTGTGAAAAAACGCTGCACAGAGGACGTGAGTATGACATGTTTGTTATTTTTTTTTAAAAACTGTGAGCCTTTAGTATCGCTTTAATACATGAAAACATGCACTTATGGCTGTATTAATGGTCACTGCAACTTTACTACACTGTAAATATACTGCACAGTGACCCTCTAATAAATGATATAGTCGCAACACTATACTTGGCCAACAAATTCTATTACTTCGTGTCTGTTCCTACTGCCAATTTGCTGTAACATAATGCTGAGAAAGGACTGGCCTGGACTGTCCATGGTGCTGAAATCTTACCAGGACCTTTATAATAAACACCATTGACTTTTTCCCTTTAGATTTTTAGGAGTAAGGGACAGATAGCTAATAGTTTTGCAGTAGCATCCATGCAAAAAGCAAAAATATATGCCGCAAACTGTTCATGTGTATGATAGTAACCAGTTAAAACTAATTGTAAGCACTGAAACAGTTTGATAATACTCGGGGAGGTTGATTTACTAAAGGCTAATTTACTGTGCACTTTCAAAGTGCAATTGCTCCAGAGCTTAGTAAATAAGGGCAAGCTCTCACAATTTTCATCATCTAATCATGAGCAAGTAAAAATTCAGTTTTTTTTATTTCCTTGCATGTGATTGAGTATTCTTTGCAAAGTGAAGTGTGAGCTAATTTACTAAGCCCTGGAGCAACTGAGCTTGCAAAGTGCACAGTCTGTTTGCCTTTAGCAAATCAACCCCATAGGGTCACACTCACAGCATATACAGTATCTCACAAAAGTTAGTACACCCCCTCACATTTTAGTAAATATTTTATTATATCTTTTCATGTGACAACACTGAAGAAATGACACTTTGCTCCAATGTAAAGTAGTGAGTGTACAGCTTGTATAACAGTGTACATTTGCTGTCCCCTAAAAATAACTCAGCACACAGTCATTAATGTCTAAACCGCTGGAAACAAAAGTGAGAACACCCCTAAGTAAAAATGTCCAAATTGGGCCCAATTAGCCATTTTTCCTCCCCGGTGTCATGTGACTCATTAGTGTTACAAGTAGAGTTGAGCGAACACCTGGACGTTCGGGTTCGGAGGGTCGGAATGAACTTTGGAAAAAAGTCCGGGTTCGGCACCGAACGTTGCCCAAACGTTATCCCAGACCACATTGAAGTCAATGGGGACCCGAACTTTTAGGCACAAAAATGGCTGTAACAAAGTCCTGGAAAGTGCTAGAGGGCTGCAAAAGGAAGTAAAATGGGGGTAAGAGTAGGGCAAGTGCCCTACAAAAAATGAGGATAGGGAAAATACTAACCCAAGAGCATGTGACATGCTGCACTGTGACTCCAGCTTATAAAGAGGCTGGGTCCCATGATGCACTGGTCAATCACAGCCATGCCATTAGTAGGCATGGCTGTGATGGCTTCTAAGGGCAAACCAGTGAAAGGCTTGTTGATTGGCTGCCCTTCTGCTATTCAACATGCGTGATCAACTACCAGAACCCAGAACCCAAACCCGAACGTTTTTTGAAATGTCCGTGTTCGGGTCCGGGTCCCGGACACCCGAAAGTTCGGTACGGACCTGAACGTTACAGTCCGGGTTCGCTCAACACTAGTTACAAGGTCTCAGGTGTGAATGGGGAGCAGGTGTATTACATTTGGTGTTATCGCTCTCATGCTCATATACTGGTCGCTGGAAGTTCAACATGGCACCTTATAGCAAAGAAGCCTCTGAGAATCTGCTCTACATAAATATGGCCTAGGCTATAAGAAGATTGATAAGACCCTGAAACTGAGCTGCAGCATGGTGGCCAAGACCATACAGCGGTTTAAAAGGACAGGTTCCACTCAGAACAGGCTTTGCCATGATTAACCAAAAAAGTTGAGTGCACATGCTCAGCGTCGTATCCAGAGGTTGTCTTTAAGAAATAGATGTATGAGTGCTGCCAGCATTACTGCAGAAGTTGAAGGGGTGGGGGGTCAGCCTGTCAGTGCTCAGACCATACGCCGCACACTGCATCAAATTGGTCTGCATGGCTGTCGTCCCAGAAGGAAGCCTCTTCTAAAGATGATGCACAAGAAAGCCTGAAAGCTGTTTGCTGAAGACAAGCAGACTAGGGGCATGGGTTACTGGAACCATGTCCTGTGGTCTGATGAGACCAAGATAAACTTATTTGGTTCAGATGGTGTCAAGTGTGTGTGGTGGCAACCAGGTGAGAAGTACAAGGACAAGTGTGTCTTGCCTATAGTTAAGCATGGTGGTGGGAGTGTCATGGCCTGGGGCTGCATGACTGCTGCCAGCACTGGGAAGCTACAGTTCATTGATGGAACCATGAATGCCAACATGTACTGTGACATACTGAAGCAGAGCATAATCTCCTCCCTTCGGAGACTGGGCAGTATTCCAACATGGTAATGACCCCAAACACAACTCCAAGACAACCACTGCCTTGCTAAAGAAGCTGAGGGTAAATGTTCCCAGACCTAAACCCTATTGAGCATCTGGAGGGCATCCTCAAATGGAAGGTGGAGAAGCTCAAGGTCTCTAACATCCACCAGCTCCGTGATGTTGTCATGGAGGAGTGGAAGAGGACTCCAATGGCAACCCGTGAAGCTCTGGTGAACTCCATGCCCAAGAGGGTTAAGGCAGTGCTGGAAAATAATCGTGGCCACACAAAATATTGAGAATTTGGGCCCAATTTGGACATTTTCACTTAGGGGTGTACTCACTTTTGTTGCCAGCGGTTTAGACATTAATGGCTGTGTGTTGAGTTATTTTGAGGGGACAGTAATTTTTTTAGGCAACTACTTTTAAAGTGTATCTAATTAATTTTTATATCTTTGGATGGAAGGCTCAGGGGTTGGAAACCCTGTCCAGTGTTTATTGCTGCCTGTGCCTTCACTGGGGATTTTCATCCTCTCTGTCTCGGTTTTGGAAAGAAAAATAATCAAAACTGTTTGTGTTAGGATACCTTAATTTATTTGACTTTTTTTGTGATAGCTGTCAGAAATTGACTTAAAATTGTTATGTATGTGGTCAACATTAGCCGTGTTTCTCAGATAAAAGATAGTGATAGCGAGCAATTGTTTAGAATGGCCACAGAGGCACAAAATTAACAGATTTCCAGAAAAAACAATGAACATTTCAAAGGCTGAAAATCCAGCTGTGAATATAGGACAAGGTCAGTGCAGACATCAATATTTCAAAGCTGAGTGAAGGAGCCAAGGTCAGAGCTGGTAGTGATATCACAAACGTGAGATTCCAATTCACAGCTGTCAATACTACAGAACCAATGAACAAGTGATGTAATATTCTGCTCAAGCACTAGTGCATGACATGGAGCAAAACCTCAACAAAGACAGCAACAAAGACAGCATTCACCTTTTACTGATCTGACATCAGTAAACTGAATTCTAATAAATATTTTGTTATTTGGCATAAGGGTATTTCCCCCAATGCATGTATGTCCATTGGCATAAAGACACATGAATTGCAGCCATGCGTTATAGAGAGTGAAGAAGGAGCAAAATGCAACATGAGGAAGGTAGAAGAACTAAAAATAGTTCCATGCAATAGATACTTCATAAATATCATCATCACTGTACCTGTCATTTTTATCCAATTCTATAGCTGTAGTTTAACATCTGGCAGACAATAAAGATTCTGAAATAATTTAATTTAAGATAAATACACATATGTGTTAGGCTTCATGCAAGTGGTTGTACAGGACTGCACAGTGGGCAGGGCCTGTGTAATGACATTCCCAGGACCTGCTGCCGCAGCATACAGCTGTCCATAGAAGAGGAGGCTGTATGGGGTTTTGCTCTGAGCATTGTGTACCAGAATACCAGATAGTGTGTGTTCGGACCATATGTCAGTGGGCATGTGGGCGCTTTATGCGCAAAAACAAGATATGGCTTTAATCACCGAGTTCTGTACATAGGTGTGCGCAGCCTATTGAATTAGGGTGTGCACCCAAAGCTCAAACACCCCAAATCCCAAGCTGCACTGGACAGTGAATGAATGGGAAGTGCTCTGTGCTGAGCAGCTTCCTGTTCCTTCCCAATCTAAAGCATAGTAAACAGTTTACTATTCTTCAGTTATGAATTGACACGAGTGAGTGTGTTCACTGTGTTCATTTAAAAAAGGAAGGGGCAGGTAAATTACATATTTACTAGTCCCTTCCCCCGCTCTCCATCCTGAAACATACCCCACAGCAGCTGGGGGGAGAGGAGGGAAGCCAGCAGCACTGCATAGTGGGGGGCAAACACTGGGGCGAAGCCCAGGCACGGGGAATCAGCACTGCATGTAGTGATTAGGGTGTGCCCAGGCACACCTGGCACAAACCCTGCGCACGCCTATGGTTCTGTAGATGATAAAAAGTGTAAAATAACGTGACCTGCATGGCATAGCTGCCCAGATGTGCTCTGGGGAGAGAGCATGAAACAGTACTGGTATTTAGAATGCTGTGTAGGTGCTACCATGCAAGTAAATTCATGAAGTTGCCAGCAATTTGTCCGTGATTGGGGTTAAAAGCCTCATAAACAGGTCTGATCTAAGCAGTCAATGACCAACTGTTAGTTACAAACCAACTAAGGTCCTTACCTTGCCAGCTTCAGGTGGCACAGTCTTCCCACCATCCTCCCTCCCCTGGAGCTTGAGCCTAGGATCCCTCCATCTAGGATCACAATTGATTGTCATGGCTGGTTGATCCCAAGGCTACTTGTTTATGTAAGTGCTTTTCATCATTTATACCTTTTTATCAATAAATACATCGTTTGGAACTAACAATTGGTCATTGGCTGCTTGGATCAGACCCGTTTATGAGGCTTTTCACCCCAATCACGGACAGATTGGGCAGTGCTTTGTTGCTGGCAACTTCTTGTATTCACCTGCATGGTAGTGCCTACACATGATTCTAAATACCAGTAATGTGGGTGCTTTATACTAACCCTGACACACAACCATTTACAGTTATCTCTTATAATGCATCTCAATAGGTGGCTGTAGGTGGTGACAGTGGGTCCTGGGAATGTCATTAACCAGACTCTGCATGCTATATTACCCCTGTGCAGCTGTGTGCACAAATCCTAATATAGATTTTGTAGCTAAACTTTAAGCAAATAGAAAAGACACAAATAATGCAGCTCTCTATTCATTATTACATAATTTATTCATTCATTTATTTATTTTTTAATACAAGCAGTGCACGTACCTAAATTAGACTTAGTATTAGCCTCTCACAGTAATGCAGATTTTAAACTGGGAGAAGGAAAGGCAGTGCAAGGAGCCAACCAGGTGTGCTGCAATGGTCATGTGCTAACAAGGAACATGTTGATATGAGGAAGTGAGCAAAGTGATAGAGAGATGAGCTCATCAGCCTGCTGCTTCTCCTTTACTGCTCAGTCATGGGCTGAGGGAGAAACACAACTTGTATTACTGAATTTCAGCAGAGGATAGTCAGGTGTTCTGCTCTTTCAGATAGGGATGTGCTGTGTAGCAGGGCTTTGGCAATCTAATAAATTGATGGACAGAATTACAAATTCTTGGGGAGATTAAACAACTTCCATATATGTATCCCAGCTGTCTATTAGTTGTTTGCCTTGCGTTTGGCTTTAAATTCAATTTACAGACTGTACCATAGCATGATGAAAAAACAATATCTGAATATGAACATGAAAAGAAAGTAATTCCCTGCTATATGAAATGTCACTTTTAAGACAGATTAATTATCATGCTGTCATTTTGGTGTGAATTGGAGTAAATTGTTTAAAGAAATTATGCAAATCACAAAAGGCTGCTGTAATAGTGTAGCGGAGTGCCCATTTACTCACCATGCTCAGATGCAGGTGCAGGTCCCTTATCTCTTTCTCCTGAAACTGCCTAGGTTTGTGGACATGCTCAGGGTTATACGATCTTCATCTGAGCACGGTAGGCATTAGACTACAGGACCATTTATACTGTTGCTTAAGTGCCAATTGTTGTTGTGGTCATAATGCCATATTGTATGCAACTCTTACTCTTATAGTACTCATTTACTTACCATGCTCAGATACAGACACAGGCCCCTTTAGATCCTTTCCCACAACTCCCTGGGACCCTGGACATGACTAGGTGAAGTTAAGTTTCACCCACATGAGAGACCCTCCAGTATAAAAACGTTCCCAACTCGGCAGGAGCTCAATGGCATGCAGCTTCTCCAAAAGATCCAGCTATTGTGGACAGAACCTTCTCAATTACTGCTAGGGCACTTTAGTTGCAGTTGGATGTCCTACCATGTCTCTCCAGCTGTCTACCTGTGTTGCCAGAGCTACCCTGGACTTGAATGAGAGTGATGCTGTTTATGAGGACAGTTGCAGGCACATCTAAGTATGCAGGCATCCGGGGTAAAGATATCCACATAGACCATCCTCCACACTACCATCATCATCATCCCTTGCACACTGTGCTCCATGAGCGCTTCAAGCCTTGCTTTCAGATCGTTCTACTGCAGGGTAGTCTTCCCGGTCATGATTGCAGATTGGCAGCTGTGAGAGCCGGCGGTGCAGGGGATGGTCTATGTGGACAACTTTACCCCGGATGCCTACATACCGTATTTGCCGGCGTATAAGACGACTTTTTAACCCATGAAATTATTCTCAAAAGTCGGGGGTCGTCTTATACGCCGGGGATCTTCCCGACCAGCGCCGTAAATAGGCGGCGGTCGGGTCTGAGCGGCTGTACCGGGATATAGCCTGCACCTGCAGGCTATATCCCGGTATCATTTTAGAGCTGGCGGTCGGCTATCCAGGGGTAACGACCGATCCGGCTCGGGAGCCGCTCGGTCGTTACCCCAGGGGGCGGGAGGGGACATCCCCCCCCTCCCGCCGCCTTCCGCCGCTCTTCTCCGGCCTCCCGTCCCACCGGGAGGCCGGAGTGATGATCCGGTGCGTCCGCCGGCTGAAGGAGACCTGACAAAAGCCGTAATCGGCTCCGATCGGGTCTCCTTCGGCAAATTCCGGAAGCGACATCACAACGTCACTTCCGGTTTACTCGGCGGCTAACAGCGCCAATTTTAAAAAAGTGACAGTATTCAGAATCGCCGTTTTTGGCAATCTGAATACTGTGAAGTGCAAAGGAGGAACGGGGGTCTTTTAGACCCCCCGGCCCTCCAAAAAGAGCACCTGTCACCATATATTACTATCACAAGGGATGTTTACATTCCTTGTGATAGCAATAAAAGTAATCAGATTTTTTTTTTTTTAAAGGAACAGTGCTAAAAATAAATAAATAAATAAAATTAAAAAAAAAAAGATTTAAATCGCCACCGTCCCCGCGAACTCGCGCAGCAAAGCAAACGCATACGTATGTCGCACCCACATATGAAAACGGTGTTCAAACCACACATGTGAGGTATCGCCGCGATCGCCAGAGTGTGCACAATAATTCTAGCAAAAGACCTCCTCTGTAACTCTAACCTGGTAACCGTTAAAAAAATTTAAAGCGTCACCTATGGAACTTTTTACATACCGGACTTTGTCGCCATTCCGCGAGTGCGCGCAATTTTCAACCATGTCATGTATGGTATCTATTTATTCGGCGTAACATCCTCTTTCACAATACTTTGCGGCCCATTCACATCTAGGCGACTTGTCAGGCGACTTGAGTCGCCTGACAAGTCGTCTCAATGCTGTGCAATGGAACCGTTCTAATAGGAGCGAATCGCTTCGCTCCGACTTAGAAAAATGGTTCCTGCACTATTTTCAGGGCGATCTCAGCGCGACTTGCATTGACTTCTATGATAGAAGTCTCCTTACAAGTCGCGCTGAGATCGTGGAAGAGGGGTAGTCTTATACGGTGAGTATAACCCAAACCCTATATTTTAACAGGAAAAGTAGGGGGTCGTCTTATACGCCCAGTCGTCTTATACGCCGGCAAATACGGTACTTAGATGTGCCTCTTTTAATCATTAACCATGTGAGTTTCATTAAATGTAACCATATTGCTACACTTACAGGCACCTCTCTTCTATTTTATACTCTAGCGCCTGCTGGATTTTGCTTCTAATCCCCTTGTGGAGGCTGCCATTTGTGGATGGACATTTTATGGTTACACAACCTATCACATTGCTATAAGATTTTTATATGGACTATAAACTGAAGGACTTATGAATAAATGGTTATGGAATTAATCATCTGATTTTCCATTATTTCTTATGGAGAAATTTGCTTTGATATAAGAGTTCTTTGGATTACAAGCATGTTTTCGCAACAAATTATGCTCGCAAGTCAAGGTTTTACTGTAGCTGGTTGTGTTCTTAACTGTTTTTCTGAAGTAATGACTCTAACCTAGTCCCTTTCAGGAAAATTCATAAAGAGTGACGTGCCTTCACATGACAAATGTCATGTTGGCGACAGATTCATGTACATATTGTAGAGAGCTACATGAATCTGGGGTTTGTACCCCGTGGGGAGGTACACTGGGGCCAGAGTATTCATCTGGAGAACTGCACTGGCTGCTGGACAGTGCAGCCACTGGAAGTATTGTATCTGGAGGTGGAGCTTGGTAGGGATTCACAGACACTAGTTCCCCATCAGGTCTACTCCCCTTGTGATTGACAGCAGGTATTGAACAGAGCCTTAGCAGATAGCCAGCCTGCTATTGGCTATATAATCCCCCTCTGCCTTATCTCATTACAAGGAGAGAGCAGACCTGATGGGGAACTAGTGTCTCAGTTTCCCATTAGGCTCCACCCAATGCTGCATCACCGGTTGTTAAGAGGCTGCCAGCAGCCTGTTTAGCATCCAGTGACAAGGAGGGGGAAGCACCAACAAATATGCATACAGGGACAGGTACTCTGTCTGTCTCAGTACACCAGCTTAGAATAGATCTTTATTACCTGCAGTTTCTTCATCTATGAACTGGAGGTAATCATTTTTAATTGTGTGGCCCTATTAAGAACTACCTGAAACTGTTGCACATGATGGTAAGTTACTGAAATGAACAGCAGGGATGTTTTAATCTGGCACAAGCTATAGTGCCAGGGCCATACCGCCAGAAAAGTGTCAATAGGGATTTACTGAATTCCCTGTCTGTTGAGACTTTGCTATGCAGCCACACGTTACACTGATTGAGCCAGACTTTGCTGTGAAGAGCCCATGTCTGTGCTGCTTTCATATGTTTGCGCAACTTTCATTATTCTGCTGTGTATGCATGCTCTATGTCATCCTGAACCAGATTGTCATTATTGTTTCAAACGTTGCATGTGTTTAGTAAATTGCAAGTTAAAGTTACACACTGCCTCTTCAGTTGACTGATTACCCATTTTGGTAAACTAGTATGTTTAGCCGAACAATAGAAAATTCAACTAAAATTAATCAAAAACAAAATTATACAAACAATTTTAAAAATTGAACAAAAATGAAAACAAAAATAATCATTAATATTAAACAGTGCTATTAGAAAAACAACAAATATTATTATTCAGGATATACAGTATGTATAAGCCCCATCGGTTTGCAAAGAGTCTACAAAGAAAATGGAGACAATGCAGTTACAATACAATTCAATACAAGAGGATCAAGAAGGCCCCACTTATGAAAGCTTACAATCTGAAAGTAAGGGGCAAGTGATACAAAAGATAATAACTGTGAGGGATGAGCTGATGGAAAAAGCAGAAGTAGAAGAAATATATCTAAGAAGATTGTTTCTATGTTTATGCTGACATACTAAGATGAAGAGATGACTTGGCCTAGAGCCAAGGTGTGTGTCTCTACAGTGGTAAGATTTAAAATACAAGGCAAATATTTTTATTGGACTTCCAAGTGTCATAAATTGTATTACCCACTAAAACAGTCAAGGCAAGATCAAGAGTGGTGCTGGGGTGGTCTGCACCCCCCAGATTTCACTTGTGCCACCCTAGGGCTGGCCCTCCCATGGACATTGTGTGTGGCTGCTGAGCTCTTTTCCTCCATCCCTGAACTCAGGGAGGGCAGCCTGGAGCAGTGAAGTTTGGAAAAGAGAGGTGATAGAGAGGAGAGAGCTGGGAGGAGGTGTGGGCTGTGCTGTGCTGTCCCCCTCCTGTCAGAACAGCACTCCTCCATACAGCAAATGACACAGGATCATTAGATTGGACTGTACACGGGTTGATTACCTGCCCCGTACCCACTATTCCTGCAGCTGGGAGATGAGCAGTTCTTGGAGGAGATGTTAATTAAACACTATACAGTCCGATGTAAGAGCGATCCTGTGTCATCTGCTGCATGGAGGAATGCTGTTCTGATAGTAGGAGGCAGAGAACAGCACCTTCTCCTAGATGTAAATTGGGGAGGGGCTTACAGGCAAATTGTACACAATGAAGGGGGGGCAGTCATTTGAGCTTGAAATGATGGGTTTGTGGAGGGGGGGTCTATTTGTGCTGGGAAGGGTAATGAGAATTGGGGGATATTTGTGTTAGGAGAAGGAATGAGCAGATATGTGCTAAGAGGGGGGAATGGGGGGATTTGTGTTAGGAGAGAGAGGAAATTTGGGTGGGGGGTGAATTTCTGCTGTGAGGGATAATTTGGAGAGAAAGGAGATGTGTGCTAGAAGGGGTTATTTTTTCTGTGGGGGGGGGGTAAGGGAGATTTGTGCTAGGAGGGGGGAAAGGGGGGAGGGGGTTAGACTGGGAGGTGAGATGGGGGGGGGGGGGGCAAGAATTTGTACTGGGATGGAATTTTTGCATTGCAGGTGGAATTTAAGCTTAGGGGGTGAGCTTTTTTTTGCTTTTTTGAGGGAAAGGGATTTGGGCTGAGACAGGAAGCTCACACATTGGGAGGGCAGCTTGTCATCTTGCAGTTGACCATGCCCCGGCACTACCCACACTACACCCAGGTCACTCAACAGATTTCTCCCCATGTAGCACATAGTTGAGATCAGATTCCTTACAGACACAGCCTTAATCTGCACCCCCCGGAACACTGTCCTACGGACTCTTGTACACTCCCCTGCTAACCTCTCCCCTTCTGCCCTGCTGACCCCCTGTACACTACCCTGCCAACCCACTGCATATTGCCCTGCTACCCCATGTGCCCTGCCAACCCCTGTACACTGCCTTGATAACCCACTGTACACTGCCCTACAATCTAATGCCCTCTGCACTCTGCCCTTCAAACTGCTGACCCTATCCCCTGCCTTACTGACTCCTATACACTGCCCTGCTGACCTTGCATCCTCTGCCCCTCTTTACTGCACCCCCACATCAGACAGGCTAGATCCAGCCCTAAAGCTCTAACGAGCAGGGCCCTCTGATTCCTCTTGTACCAAATTGTGATGTAACTGTACTGTCTACCTTCATTTTGTAAAGCGCTGCGCAAACTGTTGGCACTATATAAATCCTGTATAATAATAATAATAAACACAGTTGTCCTTATGAGTGCTGTTTAAATGGATAAAATACAACATGTTCAGCATGCTGGGAATAAACTATATTTGTTTTAGATGTTAAGCATCTCTTATCTCATAACGTGTGATTTTTAAATACAATGCTTGAATGATAAAGCTATTGGATTGTAAGCCATCACTAGCAGGGCCCAACTGACCTTCTGTCATTAAATTGTATAGTAACTGTACTGCCTCTCTTTATGTTGTAAAGCTCTGCACAAGTTTGGGGCTATATAAATTCCTGTATAATATTATTAAAGCTACACTTTCATAGTATAAACCAAATCTCTTTTGACTAAAGTTAGGTCAGGTAATAGATGTGTTGTGGCTGAACTCTGATCTGCAAGGCTGCCTGGCAGTACATACACTATATTGTCAAAAGTATTGGGACACTTACCTTTACACACACATATACTTTAATTGCATCCCAGTCTTAGTCCGTACGGTTCAATATTGAGTTGGCCCACCCTTTGCAGCTATAACAGCTTCAACTCTTTTGAGGAGGCTGTCCACAAGGTTTAGGAGTGTGACTATGGGAATGTTTGAGCATTCTTTCCCGGAAGCGCATTTTTGAAGTCAGGGACTGATGTGGACGAGAAGGCCTGGCTCACAGTCTCCATTCTAATTCATCTCAAAGGTGTTCTATCAGGTTGAGGTCAGGACTCTGTGCAGGCCAGTCAAGTTTCTCCACCCCAAACTCGCACTGGTCCAAATCATTTGGTGGAGGGGGGGTTATGGTGTGAGGTTGTTTTTCAGGGGTTAGGCTTGACCACTTAATTCCAGAGAAGGGAACTCTTAAATGCCTGTTCACACAGGGACGACTTGCGATCCGACTTGAGTCGCCTCAAGTCGCCCCAAGTCGCTTGACATTTGAAATCCCATTGAAATGAATGGGATCCGTCTTAATATACACAACTGAAGTCGCTCCGACTTCAAGGCGACTTCTGAAAAGGTTCCTGTACTACTTCTAGGTGACTTCTATCCGACTTGTACCCATAGGATTTAATAGAAGTCACCTCAAAGTCGGATCCCCCATCTACATGGAAGCGACTTTACATTTAAAAGAATAGAATTTATTTTTAGGCAACCCCCTCCCTTCCTTCTCTTATTGGTCAAGGCAAAGTCGCCTGGCAAAAGTCGTGTTGTAAAGTCGCCTGAGGTCCTTGAATTCGCGCTGGAATTCGTGTTGAAATCGCCTAGGGAAGTCGCGCCGAAGTCGGGTCGCCCCTATGTGAATGCAGGCTAAGGCGTCAGCATAACAAGACATTTTAGACAGTTTCATGTTCCTAACTTTGTGGGAACAGTTTGGGGATGGCCCCTTCCTGTTCCAACATGACTGCGCACCAGTGAACAAACAAGGTCCATAAAGACATGGATGAGCGAGTTTAGGGTGGAGGAAGTTGACTGGCCTGCACAGAATCCTGACCTTAACCCGATAGAACACCTTTGGGATGAATTAGAGTGGAGACTGCAAGCCATGCCTTCTCATCCACATCAGTGCCTGACCTCACAAACGTGCTTCTGGAAGAATGGTCCCCATAGACACACTCCTAAACCTTGTAGACAACCTTCCCAGAAGAGTTGAAGGTGTTATAGCTGCAAAGGGTGGGCCAACTCAATATTGTACCATGCAGACTAAGACTGGGATGCCATTAAAGTTCATGTGCGTGTAAAAGCAGGCATCCCAATACTTTTGACAATATAGTGTACTTCCACAGCTTCCCAAACTGACTTACATTGTTCTCACATGGGTTACTAATTTTCAGCTGTTCCATTTAATCTTCTATTCTCTGATGGCAGTCATTTAGGGCCAAAGCTGGTCTATATGGCTACGTCCCCTATATATGTGTATATATATATATATATATATATATATATATATATATATATTTATTTTTGTGCATTTACTCCAGTACAGCTTAGCCCATCTTAGTAGAGACCAGCAGGATGCTAAGGATAGGGTTGCTACCTCATCCTTTAAGCCTAGGTTCACACTGAATGTGGGTTAGGAATCATACAAGTTCAGCTGAACTCAAATGATTTCAAACCAGCAAAGCAGTCTGACTTCGGGGGGGCATTTGACAGACACTTGTGTTGGTTCATGCACAGATGTCTATTCAAATCGCCCTCGAAGTCGCCAAAAGTAGTCCAGGAACTATTTTTGGGAATCAGTGTGTCACACCGATTCGGACAATGCCATTGCCGACAATAGCCGCAGATTTGGCATGTGATTTGACATGTCAAATAGCATGCCAAATCAGCCCAATGTGAATGTGTGCTTAAACCTGAGCACATATACATTACACAGGTTCTGAGGCTAATTTAATGCAGATAAGGCACTAAGGATGGGCTCGGACTTGTTCGGAACCTAACGTGCCTGAGCCCACCAAGAAGTGAACCCTGAACTGCGGTAATCACATGCATTGAGACATTTCTCCGATGCGCGGCTGCAGCGATTGGGGAATGTCTCACTGCCTGTGATTACCGCAGTGCAAGGTTCACTTCCTGGCGGGCTCAGTGACATTTGGTTCCGAGCCCACCCTTATAAGGGTCCTTTCACACGAGCAGAGCCCGTTTTGACGGGCTCCCCTGCTCAGCTGGGATCCATCCGTTGATCCCCGCTGAGCCGGTGGATAACAGGACCACCTCTGCTCTCCTCTATGGGGGATCGGATGAACACAGACCATCTGTCCATGTTCATCCAATCCAATCCGCTAGACGGATGGAAAATAGGGTTTCCATCCGTCTGTGTTAAAGCGGATCGGAGCGGATTGGATGTCAGCGGACATGTCTCCATAGAGGACAATGGAGCGTCTGTTCAGGTCCGCCTGAAAAACTGACAGGCGGACCTGAACAGTCGGCACCAAATGAGTTTAATTACCACCTTAATCAGCCACAGAACCTGTGTAATTAATATGTGTTCAGTTTTAAAGGGATGAGGTCACAATCCTAACTAAAGATTAATGGGGGGGGGGGGGGGGG
>BLSH010272850.1:454945-469862 GCA_018402905.1 Glandirana rugosa | reverse complement strand
AAATGCCACCCAAGGTAACAAAACAGAAGTCCCAAAGGGAAGCAAATGTAACCATCTGTCTAAACTCCTGGCAGCACCACCGGCACGCAGAGTGTTAAAAGCTTCTGTTCATTTCCCTACAGCCCCTCCTCCACTCCCACATCAGCTTGGGTGTCAGCTGCAGCACCAAGGAGATAGAGTGCTGACTGCAATGGATCAGCTTTAAATACAGCTGCACTCCACTGCTTGGGGGACATTTAGGCATATCTGGGAGGGAGGGCGGGGGCATCACAGCAGGGCAGCCCCTAGGTGATCAGATCCCCCTTTCTGTAGAACTGATTGCTGCCAATCATCATGGCCAGTACTGTAAATGTGCAAGGTAGTAAGGTAAGAATTCCTGATGTGTTTAAAGCATTCTTGTAACAAGGAAAATAAATCAAAGATGCATCCTTATAACAAGGAAAATAAAACAAAGATGCATCCTTATAACAAGGAAAATAAAACAGATAGTTTAAATCCTTATAATAAGCAAAATAAATCAAAGATGCATCCTATAACAAGCAAAATAAAACAAAGATGCATCCTTATAACAAGCAAAATAAAACAAACAAAGATAGATTTAAAGCAATCAAAGCAAAATAAACAGATATAGATTTAAAGCATCCTTATAACAAGAAAAATAAAAAAAATATATAGATTTAAAGCATTCTTAAATAGCAAGCAAAATATAACAGATATAGATTTAAAGCATCCTTATAACAAGCAAAATAAAACAGATTTAAAGCATTCTTAAATAACAAGCAAAAAAATAAACAGATATAAATTTAAAGCATTCTTACAACAAGCAAAATAAAATAAACAAAGATAGATTTAAAGCAATCAAAGCAAAATAAACAGATATAGATTTAAAGCATTCTTACAACAAGCAAAATAAAATAAACAAAGATAGATTGAAAGCATCCTTCGGACAATTGTAAGAAAAGCAGATATGTGGATGTGACAATACAAGCAGATAGTGGGTGCAGATGGCAGCATGGAAGTCATGCATTGGCAGCAGGGTATTGCACTGTACTCGTGTGATCTGAAGACCCAGCATCCCTGCCTCCTCCTTCCCCCATCCCCCCCTACACTTCTGCCTTTTTTGTTGCTATTTTGGATGATCGGTCCCGATGGGTCCCAGGAGGTTGAAGTGGACCTGGGTACATTAAGGTCACCCAGCCCATCTGGCTGTGTAAAGTAAGGTAAAGGGTCACTTTGCTGGTCCAGAGGACTCATTCGGTGTCCTTGATTGTCATTCGCCGGGATCTCCTTCCTGCCCATCTGGGGGGGATAGTAATCCATGGGATGGGCGATGCAGGATGGATTTGTGCTGCTAGATTGGATATTCAGGACAGCATCCTGAGCAGGGAGCCAATGGGCGGCGAGCGCTGAGCGCTGGGTCCTGCCTTTTGCACAGGAGGGATGCCGGAGAGGAGGCTGCAGCCAGCTGATGCTTCTTCACTCTTAGCAGTCTAGTGTCATCCCTTCGCTCAGGTCTCTTCTATTCCCGACAGCTCAAACTTCACCAGAGGTGGGGGGGATGTTGATGGTGATGGTGGTGGATAAAGCTTATTGCTTGGAGGGGACGCCCTTGTTCTAAAAAGGCAAGCTGCATGCATGTAATAAAGATCAGCTGACACAAGCAGATCCCTCTTCTCTTACACTGCACACAGCTTTTGTGTTGCCGACTCAGTCTAGGAGCAGGGGAGACAGTGGGATTCCTGTGTTCCAGGAGAAGCAAGAGCTGAAGGACACCTACACCTCGAAGGTAAGTCATTCCACTGCTGCTGCTCTTGTTTGCCATGATTGTCAATTGCATAACTTGTTCTAATGAGCCCCATCCTCCCTGGTGATGGCTAAATGGAGCACATGTTAACTGTCATGGAATGAAAGCACCCAGGGACAGTTTTGCATTTGCCTTAATTCATTTGGAACCTCTTGCCATGCACCTTTGCCTACATGAAATATTCATGGCTGCAATGATCAAGGGACCACATCACCTAAGCTGCTATGGTTGGGCAGAGCCACACAATACTCCAGCAACTTGGCTCTGCTGGTTCCTGCACTGAGTTTTTTTTTTTATATACTTCCCATGCTTTGGCTTAAAAAGCCCGGTGATTGCTTAATTGGCGCTGATTACAAGTGTCAACCATCTGACATCTGCTGCCGCTTTAGCTGAAAATGCTGAGTTGGTAACACCCCCCCAAAAAAAGCACTAGAGCTCTGGGAAGATCTTGGGTGTGGGATTATTTCCCCCTCCATGCTTGTTGGAACTTTCTGAAAAATTGTAATTAGAATTGTCTTGTTCCATGGGTCTACTCCCATATGGTCCAGTTGTGTAGTAAACGCTGAATTATATATTCCTTATAAGGGATGGGTACATTAAAAATGCAGCTCCGCCCCAATTCACGTGTACCAATTAGGGTGATCTGGGTCAAATCTTATCCCATCATGCACTGGCCAGGCTTTTTTTTTTTCTTCTCATTATTAACTGGGGGTATGGACAACTGAACTTTTTAAACCCCCCCACAGCTGTGAAATCTGCAAATTTGTGTGAACTGGATTGTATTGTAATTGTGTTCACTTATCTCTGTTCCTTAATTGTCCTGGATATGTATGGGACGTTTTGGCGACAGCACAGAGCTGCATATTAAAACTTACATAGGACGCTGCCACTTCTGTGCAACATTACCATCAGAATGGAAATGGAGGTCACACATGATTAAATGCTACCAATATATCTTGAAGTATATAGCCCTTATGTGCATTAGAGTGTATCTGCTTCCCTGAGAACCAAAAAAAAAAAAGAGAGATTTGTCTAATTGCACAGTGAAGGAAAGGAGTGGAAATATATTGTAGGGGGGTTATAAGTGCTGAGACAGGAAGAATGCTGCTAACGCACCCTAAGTCGAAACACTTGGATATACATTTGGAGACATGCACATATGTGTATATAGCTAGATAAATAGCTACATACTTAGAGACATTTGGTACTATGTATACATTTACTGTAAGTACTGTCAATATATTAAAAAGGAATTTATGGTGTGTTTCAGAAATTGCAAATGAAATGTCTTTCCTTACCAGAATGACTTTTTTTGGTCCTTTCGGCAATGTATAATTCAATCATCAACTGATGCAAGCTGCCTTCTACCATTATTCATCAGACCCAGCTGGCTGATTTCTGTCAGATGGGAAGTGCTAGTGCAAAATCTCTAGGTAAATGTAACTGGAAAGCTTTCCAAGTGTGGTCTTAAATGAACACACACACGCAGTTGGCTGCAGTCTGTAGGCAGATGTTAGCACACTAATGACTCTTTCCTTTTGATTGTCAATGAGGATGTCATGTCTTACTTTTGCTTATTTAAAAATTAATTTGCAAAGATAATGAACTGTCTTAATTTCTAGGATAGTGTGCTTTGTTTTATCTTGGCGCTCGGAATGTCTACATTTTGTGAATTCTTTACCGGCACTTTAGAAATAAGAATCGCTTTTGTATAAGGTGTAGAATTTGTGTAGAACCGGTGGATGTTTGTTCGAGTATATTACGCAATGTATATACTTTGATCTATGGCAAAAAAAGAAAAAAAAATCCCTGTGCCTACTTGTTTTTTTTCCTTTAAGATCTTAGTTGACGAAATGTTCATATACATATGGATTTTTGGTTAGAATTTCAAAGCATGCCATCATTTTAACAGATCCTTATGTCTGGCTTCAATCTTCTGACTGCAAGGACAAAAGGACGAAGATTCAGTTGGTTAATGTGTGCTAATGGCATGTATGGACAATGTAAGTTACAATTGGCAGTCTCCAGTGCTGCTGTTACAGAGGCAGAGACTAGGGACTTATTAAGGTTTGGCTGTCCTCAGCAGTTTCCTTCATTTTAGTAATCGTTTATGCATGATATGTCTATTAAGATTTTATTCCCAACATAATGGGTAATTGTGGAAGGTCTTATACTTAAGTGTGATTCCGATTAAATTTCCTAATACACTCCTATGATTAGGGTAGTCGGCAGCGTACAAATATTCCAAGTGCTTGACAGAGTCGAGAAAACATTATACAAAAGGCTGCAGGGTATAGGATACTGGCATGGATTATAATTATAGAACTGCCTTTGAATATTTAACTGGGATGCTTCCACTGTTGATAATGCTGTACTTTTTTCCTGATCTGAATATACATCTTGGTTTAATATGGATCATTTATTATAGTCCAACCTCCAAACAGGACCTGTAAGGTACACACAAACAATTTTTAGCATTATCATGGATTTTTGCTGCTTGACAAAGTGATTAGGATATGCAAACACGTGTGTGTTAATAAAGGCTATGTGAGGACTATTATGTATTAACAATAACAGAGCATTTTCTAAATAATAGCATTTTATTTTTAAATGAGGAATATTATATGACTCACCCTCCCTGTCAAGTAGATATAACTCGCAGGCAAAACTTTCCCTTATGAAATGGCAATTTGTAAAATCCTATCTCGCACATCACATGAATAAAGCAAGACGTTATTGTCAGTTTGCAGAATTATCACGATTGTTTTCCACGTAATCAAGTTCATTACTGCATTTCTAACATGACCAGCGTATGTGGTAGCCGAGCTGTTGTCACTTTCAACAATTCATACATTTATCATGTACTGCTTTGCAGTAGCTGAAGTTGACAACAAGTCTCCTTTCAAATCATGCCAATGCCAGCAGAAAATATCACAGTGTAAAAATCTTCATCCCTGTTTTTTTATATTGCTTTTGCATTTCTTATGGTAAAAGTGTTGTATGCCGATGAATGAAAATATGGTATTACATTTGTATCTCTCTGCAAGAATACTTGTCTTTTTTTATGAGCAATTTATTTACATAAGCTTTAGTCAGTAGAAGGTTGACTCCTTTTGGTCCTGGGGGCAATGGGCGTTTAACAGCTAATGGGAGCAGAGTACCAGCTCTATGTTTAAAATAACCGGGGATTATGGGAAAATAGTGAGGTAGGTAGCTTTGATCGTTTAGTAGCTTTATCCTTCCGTAACATACTCACAGCTAAGATTGTTTTTTAGAGCCAGAACCAGCAATCAAAGCTATGGAGTGGCTGTAAGGGGCCATCTATTGCTGTACTGACCAAGGGTCGATGGGTGCCCTTGTGAAACACTACATTTTCCATTTGAACAAATGCAGATGGGTTCAAATGGAAAATGCAGCACTTGACAAGAAAAAGCTGCATTTGCCTTTCTTTGCGAGCAGTTCAAATGTGCCTCAATAGGATATGCTGAGTCCAAAGCAATGCAGCACAGCGCAAAGCAGGTCAAACACAGCCTCTGAACTGTCATGTGTACTGCTCTGTTAAAGTCAATGAGGTTCTGCTTATCTGCATTTGACTTGGGTTCAAACACATGCCATATACAGGGAAATAACCACCATCGACATACAGTAAGCCTTAGGCCTCATGCACACTGGGCATAAACATGCTGCTTACACGGGCAATTGGCAAAAAGCATCTCTGTTAGCCTATGTGTCCATGCACATTTGGGCTTTTACGGTCATATTTGTAGAGGAGCGTTTACAGGCTGAAAAAATCCATCACAAGTAGAGAAGCTTTTGGGCAGAAAAAACACTTGACACACCATAACATTCATAAATGCACCTAAATGGGTCATTTAGGTGTGCCAGGCATTTTTTAAATGTACATTTTTTCCAGTGTTTTTGGAAAAAACGCTTATAAATGCAATCTCACGTAAAAACTCCTAAACGCATGTACTATATGCTTTATAGGAGCGTTTTTTTTTGCTGCTTTTTTCTGCTAGCAGTTCTGGCATTTTTTTCTGCTGCCTAGTGTGCATGGACCCTCAAGATGTGAGGTTTTGGATGGAGGAATCCTTGCATTCACTCAGTGCTTTCCCATGTTTTGTAAAATAAGAGACATTTACACCCTTTTTCTCATAGTTATTTTTGTCAAACCCAATTACTAATATCTCATCGCTGTGAGAGGCTAAAACTATGCTGGGTGCAAAATGTGGATGTTTTCCCTGGGCCTGCAGAGCCATAAGTGTTGCATTAAGCCTGCCATACAAGTGAAGGCTGTATGCAACTGTAATAATGTAAATGCCAACGTGCAGAAGCAACATCTTTCTCAAATACAGAAGTCCCCCATTTGGAAAATACATTGTGCGTGTATGAACAGGTAAACACAAAATGCACAAAAGCATCAGCATTTACAAAAGTACTTCCACATACAGCCATTCACCTGAATGCAACTCCCCAGGTGTGGGCATACTAATGGAAATTTTGCACCCAGGCTATTTGCAGCCTCTTACCATCCATGATGGGCATGAGACTATAACATGTTAATGTAATTTCCAGTATTCTTAATCAGTTTCTTTAATTAAAAGAATACTTGGTGAACCTGCCATTAGGCTGGGTTCACACTATTGTGAATTGGATGCGGCGAACCCGGGTTCGCCACATCCAGTTCGCAATAGCAGGAGATTTTGACCAGCTCTCTATGGAGCCGGTTCATATATATCCGCTACGGCTCCGGTGCAAATTTGCACAGGAGCCCTGTGCGTCTTCTGGTCCATTTCAGGTCCGAATTCAGCTAAAAATTTGGGCTGAAATCGCACCTGAAACGGTGAACCAGGACGCACCGGACCCCTGCTGGGAGCCACATGCGATAGTGTGAACCCAGCCTAAAGGTTACTGTTCAGACACCTTCTCTCTGTCCTGGTTTTCAAATTGTGCTCCTCCTCCTCCAATTAAGACTACAGGTAGCTATATTAACACGTGTTATGTATATTCAGTCCATCATCAGGACTGAGATATGACTAAAGGCCCATACGCACAATGTGAAATTCGGATGGGAATTGTCGTTCGACAGCCTGTCGCCCGAAATTATTACCATTAGTATGCTCCTTTCCACAGCCGATTTGCTTTTTTCATCAGACAAAAGCTGGATGTGCAGACCACGTCCGATTTTTGTTCCATTGTACGGTTTTCGTACGAAAAAAAATATACGACCGAGACTACGCATGCTCAGAAAGGAAAAAAAAATGTAAAAAATATTCAAAACAATACATCACTTCTGACGTTGAGTTCAGGTCGAACAAAACTTTTCGGATGGTCAGTATGCTTTACAAAATCATGGACACACGCTTTTGACAAAAATCAGAAGCGCGGTCAAACCGTGTGTACGAAGCTAAAGGCTTCGGCTAAAAAGCTTTATTTTCCTATGGGTTTGTTTGGATGCCCCAGATCTTTTATCTTTTTACCACATAAAGTACAGTGAAGGATTGTTTTTGGACTCCAGCTTTCTCTTCAAATGTATGCATATGAGATGTACAGAAACCTGCTCTGTTAAGGCCGACATCCCTGGTGTGTGCATACCGGCGTGGAGGTGGAGACACTCTTATCATATTTTTTGCATGCAGGCAGGATATGTCTGAAAAAAGGCCACAGGAGACCAGCAGAACTGCAATCCAACAAAGGATGAAAAAAGTCAAAGGTTTTGAATTATTAAACAAAAGAAATTGTGATAGATAATATTTTGGGAAACAAAATGTCATTCAATTATAGTGACACTAAACTCTTCTGTAAAAAAATATATCAAAGTATATATTTTTAAAGAGATTGTAAAGGTAATAAAAAAAATAAATAAATAAATAAGAAACGTGTCTATGCAACAGAATTGCACAGAGATGCTGTGAACCGTCCCCCACAAGCGCTCCTGGCCCCTCCTCTCTGTCCAGGACCTCACGGGAAGCCGTTTCCGATAGGGACACTCATGCATGCTTGCTCTTGAGCCCTGCTGCTGTGTCCATTGACAAAGACAACGGGACTCGGCCGCAACCCCGCCCCCAGCTCCCTCATCACTGGCTTTGATTGACAGCAGTGGGAGCCAAAGGCTTCACAGGTGCCCCAGCAAAGCCAGTGAGACCCTGAAGTGAGGGGAGAGAAGAGCTGCAGACGTGCACAGCACTGAATCGAATGGGGGCTCAGGAAAGTAAAAGGGGGAGGGGGGTTCTGATGCCTAAACATGTTGTACCTTAATGGAAGGAAAAATGTTAAGGCTTTAGAACCACTGTAACTCAAAGCCCCTTCTATTGTTTTAGGCTTGTTTTCATGGTCCCAGTGTAAGAACATGGCCACCCTCTTGTCTTGTTCATTTCTGATATGGACTAGGAAGTATGGACTATTCCATATGTAGTGTGCATAGAGCAATGCATGTGACTATTACTACCATGCACTGTTAATTTTAAACAAACAGAAGTGAGAGGAAAAAGAGAAGTTCAGAAGCTCACAGAAGACATTGCAAGGAGTCAGGAAAAACACACAATCTGGTGCAGCTGTGTACGGTAGCCAATCAGCTTCTAACTTCAGCTTGTTAAAATAAGCTTTGACAATAGAACCTGGAAGCTGATTGGTTTCTATGTAGAGCTGCACCAGGTTTTCTACTCTTCAGTTTTAGTAAATCAACCCTGTAAGAACAATTTCATGAAAAATAGATGACAGTGCCATTAAGTAATAGATTTCAGCACCCGCAACCACCTACAATACTGTGAACTTAGCCTTAATGTCACTTCAAGGTTTGGATTCACATTAAAGTAAAGATACATTTAAAATATGAGCTGTTGTACATTCAAAACAGTTTCCAATGCACTCTACTTCTGATGTACAGTATAAACACTTAGTAAGGCTATGTCTAGGAAACTGTATTGTGAGCAGTGTTGCTGGGCAGAGGAGCACTGAAAAAAAAGAGTTATGAGAAATAAAAAGACATTACAACAAGGTAATAATGCCAACAATATGGCAGAACAGACAATCTGACAGTATACTTAAAGGGAGCCCACAGTCTTATTTATGTATTTACAGAAATTTATGTGATTCTAATCATTTTAGTGAGAAAAACATTATATGTTATAAGTCAACAAATGATGCAACTTCTTTATGATGCCACCATATGAAAAAAAAGTCATTTGACCCCATAAATAATTACCGGATCACTGCAGTCTTGCCAGTTACTGTCCCAACTTCAGATTTTCAATCTGTGCTGTATATCTTAGTGACGCAAAGGCACTGATTGCCTGCTTAGTGCTTCTGTCTCACACAGAGTCTTAGTGAAGATGGAAAAGTGCAATTGAAAGCACCATCTGGACTTCACAGGATTTGGCTTAAAACTAACCTCCAGTCAGTCAAAATTGCATGTTTCAAGAGACCCACCCTCCAGATAGCAACGTTGAATCGCTTATTTAGATTAGGAGGTGTGTAGAGTAAGGAATAATTACCTCATTCTTAATTTACCTACATGCTGGTGCCCCTCTTCCATCTGTTCTACTTCACTCTAGGTACGTGAGTGGGCCATCAATGTCATCACATAGAGTGCAGGGCTTCTGGTCCTTCATTGCATATTATGATGTCAGAGAGACCAGAAGTGGTGAAGTGGAGCAGTGAGGTGGGACCAGTCATGCAACAGGGGGAAGCATATGGAAATGAGAAATAATGTGAGTATTTATGGTGTATATACTGTATGATTGTTTACATGCACTGTATATACACCATGTAAAATATACATATATATGTAAAGTAGTGATGCACTGCTTGTATAACAGTGTACTTTTGCTGTACCCTGAAAATAACTCAACACACAGCCATTAATGTCTAAACCACTGGCAACAAAAGTGAGTTCACCAATCAATGAAAATATCTAAATTGGGCCCAAAGTGTCAATATTTTGTGTCGCGACCATTATTTACCAGAACTGCCTTAACCCTCTTGGGCTGGAGTTCACCAGAGCTTCACAGGTTGCCACTGGAGACCTCTTCCACTCCTCCATGAAGACATCACAGAGCTGGTGGATGTTAGAGACCTTGTACTCCTCCACCTTCCGTTTGAGGATGCCCTATATATATATATATATATATATATATATTTATTATCTCACAAAAGGGAGTACACCCCTCACATTTTTGTAAATATTTTATTATATCTTTTCATGAAACAACACTGAAGAAATTACACTGTGCTACAATGTAAAGTAGTGAGTGTACAGCTTGTATAACAGCGTAGTTTTGCTGTCCCCTCAAAATAACTCAACACACAGCCATTAATGTTTAAACCGCTGGCAACAAAAGTTTAAGAGAAGGTTTGGAGGCTCTGTGCAAGTTCAGGTAAGTATAACATATTTATTCTTCACAACCCTTTACAAACCCTTCAGCGTTCGTGTGCAGAAACCTGGAGGATGCGTGCCCCTGTGTTCAAAAAATGTCCCTGATGTGAAGACGTTCCCTCCACCTACAAGCACAGGCAGTCCAAACTACACACCGGGCATGCCTTCTGTTCCTCCCCAAGAAAGTGAATGACAGTGGCTCTCAAGGCAAAGCCTCAGCAGCCAATTGTCAATCACTTCCCCTGGAGAAGGAGTAGAGGGTGTGTGTCCTCTTGGGCTGTCTGTGCATGTTGACACAAGCAGCATCATCCCATCACCCCTCAGATCCCGGGAGTGCTCACAGAAGGGTATCTTCATAGAACCTTGTGAGGGAAAGGAGCTACCAGTGGCCAGCGCCAGGGGAAAATTTTCAACTTTATTATATCACAAAGCACAAACAGATGGAAGTCTTCATCTTAGCATTAATATCACTTTAATACAGTGGGAGAAAGCTAGAGAGCCCTGTAATGAGGTCCCTTTAGGAACTTATACCCCTCAGGTGCCACCTTGACCCATCCCATCACCCTTCAGATCCCAGGAGTGCTCACAGAAGGGTCTCTCCATAGAACCTTGTGAGGGAAAGGAGCTACCAGTGGCCAGCGCCAGGTGAAAAATTTCAACTTTATTATATTTCAATATCTTTTTATTGAAGAAAATGTAGGCATATTACAAGAATAACAATATAGATATCAGTTGTATAATACATTGACATTGGGAGTCATAGCATATTCTATGAACTGAGAGAAAGAGGAAGTTACAAGTTTTCACAACAATTAAATTAGTTTAGTGCACTTATCTAGTTTTCCAGAGTATCTATAGACAGCTAGAATGATAGTCCATGTGGTTCCTGGGCTAGTCAGCGAGTTTGATGGAGATGGTAGTATCAATGAGGAAATGTTAACCTTAATGGGAGTTGTTCTCATCTAGGGCACCCCTGTGGGGTCTCAACTTTATTATATCACGAAGCACCAACAGATGGAAGTCTTCCTCTCAGCATTAATATCACTTTAAGACAGTGGGAGAAAGCTAGAGAGCCCTGTAATGAGGTCCCTATAGGAACTTATACCTCTCATGTGCCACCTTAACCCATCCCATCACCCTTCAGATCCCAGGAGTGCTCACAGAAGGGTCTCTCCAAAGAACCTTGTGAGGTAAAGGAGTTACCAGTGGCCAGCGCCAGGTGAAAATTTAAAACTTTATTATATTTCAATATCTTTTTATTGAAGAAAATGTAGGCATATTACAAGAATAACAATATAGAAATCAGTAGTATAATACATTGACATTGGGTGTCATAGCATATTCTATGAACCGAGAGAAAGAGGAAGTTCCAAGTTTTCACAACAATTAAGTTTGTTTAGTGCACTTATCTAGTTTTCCAGAGTATCTATAGACAGCTAGAATTATAGTCCATGTGATTCCTATGCTAGTCAGCGAGTTTGAAAGAGATGGTAGTATCAATGAGGAAATGTTAACCTTAATGGGAGTTGTTCTCATCTAGGGCACCCCTGTGGGGTCTCAACTTTATTATATCACAAAGCACCAATAGATGGAAGTCTTCCTCTCAGCATTAATATCACTTTAAGACAGTGGGAGAAAGCTAGAGAGCCCTGTAATGAGGTCCCTTTAGGAACTTATACCTCTCATGTGCCACCTTAACCCATCCCATCACCCTTCAGATCCCAGGAGTGCTCACAGAAGGGTCTCTCCAAAGAACCTTGTGAGGTAAAGGAGTTACCAGTGGCCAGCGCCAGGTGAAAATTTTCAACTTTATTATATTTCAATATCTTTTTATTGAAGAAAATGTAGGCATATTACAAGAATAACAATATAGAAATCAGTCGTATAATACATTGACATTGGGAGTCATAGCATATTCTATGAACTGAGAGAAAGAGGAAGTTCCAAGTTTTCACAACAATTAAGTTTGTTTAGTGCACTTATCTAGTTTTCCAGAGTATCTATAGACAGCTAGAATGCTAGTCCATGTGGTTCCTGGGCTAGTCAGCGAGTTTGAAGGAGATGGTAGTATCAATGAGGAAATGTTAACCTTAATGAGAGTTGTTCTCATCTAGGGCACCCCTGTGGGGTCTCAACTTTATTATATCACGAAGCACCAACAGATTGAAGTCTTCCTCTTAGAATTAATATCACTTTAAGACAGTAGAGAAAGCCTGTAATGAGGTCCCTTTAGGAAATTATACCCCTCATGTGCCACCTTAACCATCCATTCTAGTTGGCACATGTTTGTGCCAATATATCAAAAAGTCTTGGCCCTTGTGTCCAACAGATACCTATTAGTCTCTCTGATATACGTCTCCAAGGCACCTGCTTGCTTTAAATTTGTTTCTGTATCTACGAGAATATATTCCTAAATATACACAAGAGAATTTGTTCTCCGTTTGATGCTTTGTTTGCCACCAACAACTTCAAGAGAAAGAAATTCAATTGTCAAGGTAAATCAACAAAGCTTATTGTTATGTAAATATTGTGAAGCAGGCACAGGGAGTCACATTGGCTGGGCAATCTCATGTCACTTGCAAGTTACATCATTATACGGGAGGTTCTGCTGAATCCATAACACAAACAAAAAAATCAGCAGAACAAACACTCATGCTGTTTTGATAAACCCCTCTATTCGAGTGAACATAATAAGAACACTTGTAGTAACAAAGCTGGGACAACTCGCAGCTTCAGAAAGCTAAAAAATGGAATACTAAGAGCTCACACTTGGGCTTTCTTTTTATAAAAATATCCTTTGCGAATGTCTCAGCATTTGCGCAAAAGTCACAAATAATGTAAAGTTTTTTTAATATGGGTGAAATTTCAGTTTCTATTTGTTACTACTCACAGGGTGAATGTATCCTATAGTTCTGAAGGCTGAAGGTTTTTTTTATCCTAATGCATTTTATGCATTAAGATAAAAAAAAAAACCTGTGTGCAGCAGCCCCCCGTCAGCCCCCCAATACTTACCTGAGCCCCATCTCGATCCAGCAATGTTGCATGAGAGCCTCAGCTCTCTGGGGACTCTCCCTCATTGACTAATACAGCAGCGGCGCCAATGGCGCCCGCTGCTGTCAAGCAAATTAAGTGAGCCAATGAAGAGAGAGAGGGGGTGGGACCGAGCCGTGGCTCCATATCTGAATGGACACACAAAACAGCAGCTTGGCTGGGGTGCCCCCATAGAAAGCTGCTTGCTGTGGGGGCACCCGGCAGAAGGGAGGGGTCAGGAGCTCCAGTGGAGGACCCCAGAAGAGGAGGATCTGGACTGCTCTGTGCAAAACCACTACACAAAGCAGGTAAGTATAACACGTTTGTTATTTAAAAAAAAAAATAGACTTTAATATTACTTTAGTGTTCAATCTTAAAAGAAATAAGACATGAAGTGGTTGTAAACCTCAGACATGGAATATGAACAAAGCATATCCCTCCATCGTGTGTAAAACCAAGAGAGAGAAAGCAAAATGGGACTTTGAAGGCTGTCACTGAAAAATTCCCAAATAGCAAAGTTCAACAGTGGATTATGATAAAATCAATATTTATTACATATCATCATATAAAATCCATAACATGTGGAGATATATATAAAAGTGCATATAATATTGTGGTCATTGCGCGAAAAGAGAAGACCTAATCCCCAAGCAATGGATCAAAGTCTCTTCATAGACCAATGTTAGAATCACCCCAGGTTTGATACGCATTTCGCCAAATGCTTCTTCAGTGGTTTTATGCAAAGGCAGCCCGCACACGTCCTCCCTTAGATCTACTAAGTTTGGTGGTCACACTAACTCCCCCACGGACGTGTGCGGGCTGCCTGTGCATAAAACCACTGGTACGTATTTACCATCTCTGCCCCTTATGGTACATATTTATGCGGGTGGGCATGTGAGTGAGGGGGGTACACACGAAAGGAAAATAAAAATAAAGAAACCTTTCTGTTGAAAATTATAAAGCTTAAAATTATGATATACCAATTATATTTTTTCTACTCTGGTCCATTATTCTGAATCATATGTTTGAATCATATACTCCTATAGCAGCCATATAGGCTAGGACTATATTCTTGCAATTCATAGAAAGTGGTTAAAAAGTATTTTCTTTATGTGAATCTCATTCCTGTGGTCTCTATATATAGTAATTAAATCTTTTTGCCTGACAAATTACCAGGATCGCCTGAAGAAGCATTTGGCGAAACGCGTATCGAACCTGGGGTGATTCTAACATTGTTCTATGAAGAGACCTTGATCCGTTGCTTGGGGACTAGGTCTTCTCTTTTTGCGCAATGACCACAGTATTATATGCACTTTTATATATGTTTCCACATGTTATGGATTTTATATGATGATATGTAATAAATATTGATTTTATCATAATCCACTGTTGTGCTTTCCTATTTGGGAATTTTTCAGTGACAGTCTTCAAAGTCCCATTTTGCTTTCTCTCTTGGTTATGTGCATTTTTACCTTGGGATGTGGTGTCACGACTAGCATAATCTGCCTCAAAATATTATAATTTTTTTTTCCCCTCCATAGTTTGTACTTTCTCTGTTGCTTTGTTCCTCTGCTATCAGGATGAATCACTTCTGACATGTTTTCCTGACATCAAGAGAAAAATGGTGACAAGGGAGGGAGCCCCAGCTGATTGACAGCCTCAGCTCTGTTCCTGTGTGCTGTGTGGAGGGGGGTGTCCCCTCCCTCCAA
>BLSH010272850.1:440241-454935 GCA_018402905.1 Glandirana rugosa | reverse complement strand
CGTTGCTTGGGGACTAGGTCTTCTCTTTTTGCGCAATGACCACAGTATTATATGCACTTTTATATATGTTTCCACATGTTATGGATTTTATATGATGATATGTAATAAATATTGATTTTATCATAATCCACTGTTGTGCTTTCCTATTTGGGAATTTTTCAGTGACAGTCTTCAAAGTCCCATTTTGCTTTCTCTCTTGGTTATGTGCATTTTTACCTTGGGATGTGGTGTCACGACTAGCATAATCTGCCTCAAAATATTATAATTTTTTTTTCCCCTCCATAGTTTGTACTTTCTCTGTTGCTTTGTTCCTCTGCTATCAGGATGAATCACTTCTGACATGTTTTCCTGACATCAAGAGAAAAATGGTGACAAGGGAGGGAGCCCCAGCTGATTGACAGCCTCAGCTCTGTTCCTGTGTGCTGTGTGGAGGGGGGGGGGGGTGTCCCCTCCCTCCAATCAACTGTCAGAGCTCTGCAATGTGTAACTTCAGCTCTCTGCACTCTTTTTCTCTGAACTCTCAGACAAGCTTTTAACTTCAGCACTTTGAACCGATGTAGAGAAGAAAGGGCTGCAGATAGACAGGTAAAACTTATGTAGGAGGATTTGTTTCATCTCTTTGTATCACCTGAGGCCAGTCACTTCACTGGGTACATGTGAGGGTTCTTTAAAGTAGAAGTTGAGCTTAAAACTAACTAACTAAATCTATTTGCAGCCACATTCTAAAGAGGAAATCACTATACATACATTTTCTGAAGGCAGTCCGGTCCCATGCTGAGTTTTCAGCGGCGGCTTCTCTGTGGAGGTGGGTGCAGAAGAGGCAGCCAACAATGCAAGCCCCATAGTAACTCTATGGGTGACGTCACTTCCCAGGCATTTCTCAGCCATTGTCGGCTGTGTCCTGCTTAGAGCTTCCGCTGCTGGAGACCGGACTGGAGCGGCTTCAGAAAAAGTATGTATAGCGATTTTTGCTTTACAGGGTTAGATAGGTTAATCTTGGAATATGGCTATGAGTCGGTATTTTATTTTGAATTTGGCTCAGGTGTTGCATCACAATGTAGAAGTGGAGCAAATTAGAAATGCCTGAATTTGGCGCATGAGTTTTTTTAATTTGGCACAACACTGTAAAAAGAGCAATTAATGCCAGAAAAGTGTCAGTGGCTTGATTGACCTCCAGGAGGGTGTATCTCCTGAGTGGGGTTACAAACCTCAATAAAAACATGAAAAAGGTCCTAATCTTTCCACATTTTGCCTTGTCATACTGTGGCAATTTGCTCAATGCAGTCCCACCGCACGTGGTGTGAGAGGACCCTTACTGGAAGTTTTCTGCTGTCATATTGACCTTTGGGGCCGAATTCACACACTGCATTGTAAAATGCCTGCCACTGCAAGGACACACAGAAAATAATTGTTTTCTCTGTATCCCATTCACACTGCAACATAGCCTGGAGCTGCATTAAAATGCAGACAAAGCATTTTGTTGACCTTCCTGTACAAACGGGTCAAAAATATTTGTTGAGTTTGCAGTCTTCACCTACTGTATGTGGCGATACCATCCCGTCTGTGTTCAAGATTGAAAGCTGTCCTTCGTGGTGTGGGAACACTTATTGGGTGATATTTTTGGACTCACTATATGCATGGACTAATTGAATATGCAGTACACAATTGTTTGTTATATGTGAAGCACCTTACTTTCTTTTTGCCCTTTTTCTGTTCACAATATTTCCAATCTTCTGCATAGGCAGCCCAGACACCCTGTCTCTTTCCCACAGTTCCAGATAGTTCTTACTTAAACTGATTCTTAACTCGCACTGATTCATTTGCATTGTCTCTTCTCTTTCTGTATGGGGATGATGGCACTCTAATTATTTTAATAATAAAAAAAACATCCAAGTACCTTTTTCCTAATCAATATACAGCTGTCAAATGACCCAGCTCTTTCCCAGCCTGTCTGCAGGGAAACATAACCAAGAGAAGCTTCAAGTTCTCTGCTGCTGGTCACATGTTCAAACTAAAAAACTCTTCTGCAAAGGCTGTCTTCTGGATGAGCAATGAGCACGTTTGGGGTGCAGGAACTTGACTGGCCTGCACAGAGTCCTGACCTCAACCCAAAAGTATGCCTTGGGGATGGATTAGAGCAGAGATTGTGAGTCAGGCCTTTTTGTCCAACATCAGTGCCTGACCTCACAGATGCGCTCTTGGAAGAATGCTCAAACATTCCCATAGACGCACTCCTAAACCTTGTGGACAGCCTTCCCAGAAGAGTTGAAGCTGTTATAACTGCAAAGGGTGGGCCAACTCAATATTGAACCCTACGGACTAAGACTGGGATGCCATTAAAGTTCATGTGCGTGTAAAGGCAGACGTCCCAATACTTTTGGCTATATAGTGTACAAAACATCCGATCTGTTGGACTAGAAAGAGTAATTAAAAATAACGTTCATTGTTTACTATCACATTGGTGTTGATGTGCCACATCAACCACATGCATTAGTCGGAGGTGCCACATGCATTAGTCGAAGGTGGGTACTGGATTTATTTCAATGTTTTAGGGCCCATTAACAACACATGGGAAACAGTGGTTTTCTATATGCCTCATTCACACCATAATATTGTACATATGTATGTTGCAGTACATTGTGTTGAAATGCAAGCTGTCTGCATTTTAACGCAATGCACATAAGCACATGTAAACCTAATGCAACTGAAAGAAAAGATATACAAAAAAGTTGTTGCTAGTATTTTGACTCTTCCAGGGACCTGTCCATTCAACGGATGACATGAAAATACATTCTACTGTGCATAAAAATGCAACATAACCCTATGCGCATGGAAAATTGACATCAATACAAATGCTTTTTTGATGCATTGCGGTGATTTTTTTTTGTGCAGTATGGTGTGAAAGGACCCTTTGTATCCATAATCTTTGAGCACTGCAGACACCTTGCTCTCTCTCTTTCCTCATTATACGGCGGTACTTTGCCATGGAACACCTTTCTTATGGTAGCAGATAGCTACCATAACCCCGGTATCGTTTTTTCAGTGGGCGGTCCACTTTCAGATAAAAGTGGTCTCTGCGGCAGATGCGCCGTGAGATCACTTTTATTGGAGACGGGAGAGGGTCCCCCCACCATCACTTTCTGGTCGTCTCTGCCGCTTACTGGATCCGTCAGTAGCAGCGGAGATGACCAGGTCCTCTCTCCACAATGCCTGGATGCCAAGTGAGGGCAATATGGCGCCCGATCGGCTCCATGGCATTGAAGGGCGGAAGCGAAGTCAAACGTCACTTCCGCCCAATGCTCTTAAAGGAGAAAATTATTTTTTTCAAGTGACTTTTTTTAAATTTTTGTGGCATTGAGTGTAAATATGAAATCTGAGGTCTTTTTGACCCCAAAGAGGTCCTGTCATGCTTTTTTCTATTACATTCATTGTAATAGGAATAAAAGTTACCCAATTTTTTTTAAAAGAACAGTGTAAAAATAAAAAATAGTAAAAAGTAAAATTTAATAGAAAAAAAAAAAATGTAAAGTGCCCCGTCCCGCCGAGCTCACGTGCAGAAGCGAACGCATACGTAAGTCTCGCCTGCATATGAAAATGATGTTCAAACCACACATGTGAGGTATCGCAGCGATTGCTAGAGCAAGATCAATAATTCTAGCACTAGACCTCCTCTGTAACTCACAACTGGTAACCTGTAGAAATTTTTAAACTTCGCTGATGGAGATTTTTAAGTGCCAACGTTTGTTGCCATTCCACAAGCGGGCACAATTTTGAAGCATGACATGCTGGGTATCAATTTACTTGGTGTAACATTATCTTTTACAATATAGAAAAAAATTGGGATAACTTTACTGCTGTCTTATATTTTAATTCAAAAAAGTGTTTTTTTTTCTCAAAAAATTGTGCTTTTAAGACCGCTGCGCAAACATGGTGTGACATAAAGTATTGCAAGGACCGCCATTTTATTTTGTAGGGTGTAAGAAAAAAACATATAATGTTTTGGGGTTCTAAGTAATTTTCTAGAAAAAAAAAAAACTGATTTTAACTTGTAAACACTGAATCTTAGAAAAAAGGCTCGGTCCTTAAAGAGGAAGTAAACCCAGATTTGGTTTACTTCCGCTATATTCCCCTGTAAAGTAGAAGCATAATGGGCTACTATGCATTGCATCATGTGCCACTTACCTGAAAACGAAGCCAGCGACGTCCAGCGCTGTCCCCTATGCTGGCGGCGTCCATCTTATGCCCCTCTTCCTTACGGGGCTGCGACTCCGGCTCTGTGACTGGCTGGAGTCGGGTGACGTCACTCCCACGCATGTGCGCAGGAGCCACCAGTCACGGCACGATCACAGTGAAGAAACAGCACAGAGGCTGTTTCTTCACTGTGCATGTGCCGAAATGACGTTGGCACATCTAGTACACTGTATATCTCCTAAACCGTGCAGGGCACCTACAGGTAAGCCTTATCACAGGCTTACCTGTAGGTTAAAGTGGTTGTCACGAGTTGATAACCACTTTAAGTGGTTAAATTACACTTACAAAATTATACATTATAAATGAGATATCATATTTTACATATACTGTGTATATATAATGTGTGTGTGTGTGTGTGTGTGTGTGTGTGGTGTGTATGTATGTGTATATATATATATATATATATATATATATATATATATATATATATATATTAGTTAACCAATTGTGCACTGGTCTTGGCATTTCTCTCATATACATGGGGAGCACCAATATTACTAATTGCTTTCAGATCTAAAGATGACTACAGTGCGGGCTTAAAATGCGGGAAGACATACATGAACGTCCTCCCATTCCCCTAGCGTGCTCTGTGATCGTAGAGTCCTTTGGACTTGGCTGATCGGGGTAAAGGGCCAATGACAGCGGGCCCTTAACCACATGATAAGCTGTCAGCCAATGACACCTGACCATGGAAGTAAACAGAAGCCGGTAATTGGCTTTTTTTCCCTCATGCTGTCAGCTCAAGGAAAAAAAGAAAGCCGCTAACCGTCTTCTGTTAGAGGGACATTGGTCCCTTTAATGCCCACCAGTGCTGCTAATCAGTGCCCACCAGTGACATCTATCATTGCCCATTAGTATTGCTAATCAGTGCCACCTATCAGTGCCCATCAGTGCTGACAATCAGTGCCCATCACTGCCTCATCAGTGCTGCCTATCAGTGCCACCTATCAGTGCCCATCAGTACCCACCTATCAGTGCCTATTGGTGCCTCATATCAGTGCCTCATCAGTGCCTACTGATCAGTTTCCATCAGTGCCACTAATCAGTGCCCATCAGTGCCAACTCATCAGTGCCCATCAATGAAGGAAAAAAATACTTGTTTGCAAAATGTTATAACAAAATATGAAAAAAGTTTTTTTTTTTTTTTAAATGTTTGGTTTTTTTTTTGTTTAGCAAAAATTAAAAAACCCAGTTGCAATTAAATACCACCAAGAGAAAGCTCTATTTGTGCAATTGTAATTCAACGCGTGACTGCACTGAAAGCTGAAAAATAGCCTGGGCAGGAAGGGGGTATAAATAAGCAAGTGGATAAATATATATGTACATTATTGTGATTATTGGAACATTGTTCAAGTTATCGAATATGTATTCCAAGCTGTTTTTTTTTCTTACCATACTGTATCATAACTGTTCCTCTATGTACAGTCCTGACCAAGGCATGCCAATTTAAGATAAAAGGATCTGTGGAAAGGATTAATATCTTTTGGTTCGGTAGTTATTAATGATACTGTATATAATGCATAAAATCAACTTAAGGAACAACTTACTAGTACAAATGTTTCTATCAAAGTAGTTCATCAGATCAGATATTAAGCCTGTGATCAATATGTCACTATTTGCAACAAAAAACAAGTTTTACTATACTGCAAATAAGGCATAATAAGAAAGGGCACACCGGCCTAGTGCATTCCATGTATTAGAAAGTATAATACAGACAATTATACTCACAAAGCCAGATGAGTGTAAAGCCTCGTACACACGAGCCGATGGTTGGACAACCGAACGTTCAACTTTTTTTGGGCGACGGCGATTTGGTCTAGCGTACTAACGTGAAGCAAGTGATCGGCCAACAAACCCGAATGTAATCACGTGTTCCGAGCGTATAACAAGGAAGTTCAGGTGAATGTGATTTGTGAATTAGGAACACAGGTTACACGACCGAACACTTCCTGGATTCCAAGCATGCATGTTTGCACTTCCACCTTTTGGTTGGTCAACTTCTGTACACATGAGCCAATAATTGGTCAACTCCTCATTGGTCAACACAAGTTTTCTAGTCTCGTCGTCCAACTTCTGTTGGATGGCGATTGGAAATCGGCTGTAGAATCACACGATCGGATTTTTGGCCAACAGGCTGTTGGACGACTGTTGTTGACCAATAATCGGACCGTGTGTATGGGCCTTTGGGCACATAACATAAACCAAAAGGTGACTCCAACTGTGGTCTCAATTTGAAGCTCTAGATAGGCACAAACAGCCAATGCAAAGCAGACTCATGCATTTCAAGGGTAAGCCCTCTTCCTCAGAGCTATCTGTCTGGCATTAACCACCTATAGTGCTAGTGGTATTGGTCTGGATGTGTCTTCATCTTATGTGCATTGGGTGTTGATTGTGCCTATCTAGATCTACAAACTAAGCCTACAGTTAGTCACCTTTTGGCATATATTATGTGCCTTTCACTCATCGTGCTTTGTGAGTATAATTGTCTATGTTTTACATTTTAACAAATATCACCATTGATAATGCACTAGGCTGGTGCACCCTTTTTGCTTTTGTTGCCCAGAATTCGCCCCCTCCTGCAAGGGCTGCAAAGCCTGGAAGTGACCCGGTGACCTGTGAAAATTCCAAGCCTATGAGAATGTCCACTGAGTTATGTTCTTCAGCTGCATGCTACTGTGAGTGTTTTCATAATATAGAGTAACTCTACCCTGAATACTAAGGTTATTCCCCAATGCAGACAGGGGCGCAGCATCCCCCTCACACTCAGGGATGGGCCGCAGCTTCCCTTATATCAACCACTGCTTTGTCACAATGCAATTCCAGCATCCAGTTCCAGTGGTAAAAGTGCAAAGTTTTTAAATTACCTGTCAGATGACAGTTGACCCCACCCACACATGGGGCTCCTCCCTGGACGCAACCTAATGCAACTTCTTGTAGTGTAGGTTCCAGACGTCATTGGTGGGATCTACAGGTAATTGTATATATGTAAGCACTGCAGCACATATTTTTAATGGGAGGTCACAGTTTTATTTTAATTTTTAATTTCAATCAAATCAGGGTATTTCCAAAGCAATGGAGATGACTCACTTATCAAATAAATGTTAGCTCCGTTAATAAGGGAAAATTGTGAATAGTTCAAACATCAAACATCCAATCACTAGCTAGCAATTTTTTTTTTCGTTTCCCTTGCACAATTAAGGGTATTGAAAGTGAACAAAGCTTCATCTTAATTAACAGGCAACATTTACTTTGCAAAACAAACTTAAGTTTACTTTTCTGAGTCAATAGCTTCTGCTCATTTAGCAAATCAAACCCTCTCCGTGTTTCAGAGCTTTTTGCAGTATAGTTCACTTACGTTTCATGTACATGTAAGTGAGAGAAAATGACCTAGATGTTCTGGAAAGTTGAAAACCTGTATTTTTGGTGATTCAAGGAAAAAAGACCAGGGTTCATGGAAAAGACAGTATATTCTTGACCTGATGTTTCTACAAAGGGAAAAAACATAATGATCCTTAGCAAAGATACATATGACCTCATGTATGGACAGATAAAGGAGCATATACATTGTTATCTTGTCACATCACTCACAGTAATTGGTTTGATCTGGGACAAAGACCTTCATATGTGTTAGATAAAATGCTCTACCTTTACTGATCTGTGCAAGTATTACTAAGCCAGTGTGTATGATTTTTGCTGGTAATTTGTTTCAGTGGCTATATCCTTCCCCCATTTATCTGAATTCAGCTTTCATAAAGGGTAGTTTAAAGGACTACAGCAGATATAACGTTCATATGATAAACCATTTGCGATCAAGGTGAGAGATTCTGTAGGACATGCTATTGTTCAATGCACATAGCTATAATAAATGTTCTCAAAATTGTAGTGTTGAAATAATATAGTTGTAGATAAAAGCATATATTCTGGTATGTCACTTACCTTTTATACTCTATGTGATTGTGAAGACTGACTTCAGTAAGGGTAGTGGAAATTGTTTGCTTATACCTATTTATCTATCTATCAAGCCATCTACAATATTGGCATTTCTATGGCATGACATGAGCCCTGGGTGCCAGGGGGTGAGGGGAAGGGATGGAGGGGGTGCTGCATAGGGGCAGCACCAGGTGAGTGCAAAAGAAATGTAAGTTAGCACTCCCAATACACCCCCATTAGATTAGCAGCTAAAAACACCCTTATTTTATTATGAAATGGTTGGCCAGCACCATAGAAAGGTGTTATGCTGATCCAGGGCAGGCAGCATCCAGCATGGTTTTGAAGAAGAGGACAGAATCTGCCTCTGTCTACCCACTCCTGCCCTCTACTATGCTTATACTGTTCTACTGATTATAAGGAAGGACACTGTTGTGAGAGCACTCTGAGGACTCTGATGTGAGGGAGGCTTTGAAGACTCCTATGTGATGGGCTCTGAGGACTCTGATGTGAGGGAGGCTTTGAGGACTCCTATGCGATGGGCCCTGCGGACTCTGATGTGAGGGAGGCTTTGAGGACTCCTATGTGAGGGGCTTTCAAAGCACTGATGTGAGAGGACTTTGATGTGAGGGGGCTCTGCAGACACAGACATGGAGGGACCTTTTTGTATAGTTGTGGGTGGGGCCAGATTGTTGGTCCCCAAAGGGAAGTAGCTGCACATGGAGTCCAAGGAATGTGGCATTATATATTTAAACATCGATAAGCAACAAATGACACTTGGTAGTTAGGGGCAAAGAACTCTGTTACATTTCCAACAATGTGGCAACAGGGCCTAAATATCATGGCTAAACAACAGCTCTTCGCAGTTAGGACTATTGGAACACGGTCTTTATGCTGATGAAGACACGTGATAAAGCTTACAATATCAGGCAGCATCTGGTGAAGGAGGTGGCTGGTAGTCGGGGCAGTGGCAATAGCATCCGGCTGCTGATAGGAGTTCCTAGCTCTGATCCCACAGAGGATACTAGTTAGTGGAGTCAGGTATGAGGTTCTTACTCTGTCCCTCCTCCACCAGAACTTTCTGCTTTTGTTAGACACACTGTCCCTAACCAGCAGGTTCCTGTCCCAAGCCTAACCACTTTGCAAAGGCACTCCAACAGCCGTGGAACAGTGCTATTTATTAGCATTGCCCTCACTAAAGATGACCGCAGAAGTCATTCAGTGCAATGCAGCATCATTTTAACAGCTGCATCCATGATGACACCTAAAAAACTGCAGAGGAACAAAAGCTCCTCTCAGCTTCCATTTCCTCTGTATAGCAGCTGCCAGAATAGCACCATCTACAGAGGGGAGGCTGAACTGCACTTGGCTACACTGGGATGGGTTATGGACCATGGGGTTGAGGGGTAAGAATACATCCATAAATGTTTGTGAATAAATATATGTATCAATAAATAGGTTAGCATGGCATACGATATTGTTCTTACATGAAATCCTATTCTTTTTGCTATTTTTCACTATTCTTATTTTCCTTGCACATAACTTGGAAGTCACATGAACACAGCTTCACTATATTCACTTTGAAAAGTGATCACTCTATACCCCTTTAGTAAATCAGCAACACAATGTACAAAACTAAACTTCCATCCAAAAGTTAGACATTCATGCAGACTTCCTTTGTTCTGCAAATTTACAAATATTCATTTTTCCATTTTGGCACCGATAGCCAACATTTTTTGTGTACTGTCAAATTAAAATATTTTCAAGGTGCATACTGTGTCTGAGGTTGATTAAGTACGATTTCATACATGAAATCAAAGCAACACAGCAGTCTTAATTGGAACAGACTGTGATGCTGGAGCTTCAGGCTGTGACAAAACACGTTCCAAAACTAGACCAAGCATTTTGCTATTGTGTATATAAATAAAAGGTGTTATAGTGTGAATATGCTGACATTTACCCTTCACTTTTTACAATTTACTTCCTAAAATATTGTAACATGTTTGATGTAGAAGTAGGTCTCTGTATCTGTGCTATAAATGGCATGAAATTAAACCTTATATCTAAGAACCAAGAAATGTATTAATGGAAAGAGTCACTTAAAGGAAAACAGTACTGGGAGAAATGTAAGCACCATTGCTGACGTCATCTAAGAAGTCTGTTACCCAGCTGCCTCTGGATTTAGTACTTTTTAAATAAATGACCTAGAACTGTGGCGCAGATTAGAGAGTCAGAATGAAATCAGAACTCCTGATATGCATATATCCTCCTGATCAGTGCTTCAGGATGTACTGTAGACCTTTTTTTGTTCAACATGACAACCAGGCAAATGGAATTAACAGAAGGAAAAATCAGCAGTAGCAGCCAGCATATTCCCTCAGTGAAGAGTTCTATTAAAATATTATTTTATTATTTATTTAATACTGGAAATATGTAGACTGCTCAACTGCTGGCCTGCATTTGAATATGCCAGTTTCCAAGCAGTCTCTGTTTTAAGTATTTCTGAGTCATTGACCTAGAAGAATGCAGCAAGTTAAAGCAGAACTAAATATGTTTGGGATACCTATGTGCAAGTATGCTAGCAGATTATAGCAGAGTTACTGTACCTTACACAGTGCTTCGTCCAGCATTGTGATGTCTACACTTTCCCTTGAAAGGGAAGGCCTCTACCCATGCCATATCCAAAAAAATCAGCATTGAGTAAAAGAAAAAAGGGGGGGGGGGGATAACAGGAATGTATCCTGCTAGTACTGGACTTTAATGGCATGACACGAGACAAAAACCATTACAGTATAAAATCTATAGTTTTATTCTTTACCATTTAAAATCTCAAAAAGTGGTAAAAGTTACATAACCTAATAAAACATCAAAAATGATTGTGCCATAATATGATACATAGACTTTCAAACACCTATATTGTACTTATATTGAATAAGCTTGAAGTGTGTTGGTAGCTCAATCCTCCAAGGGGCAACACGTTTCGCTGGATTGCGTAGCTTCTTCAAGAACCATAGGTTAAGTATCATACTCTGCATAGTATAACATAAATACAGATTAGTATTTACATAATTGTTTGCAACATATTTACAGTTATTTAGCAAGTATGCTGTTTAGTTTAGCATTGCCCTATTTTACTTACAGCAGCCAGCGAAACGCGTTGACCTTTGGAGGATTGAGCTACCAACACACTTAAAGCTTATTCAATATAAGTACAATATAAGAGTTGGAAGGTCTATGTATCATATTATGGCACAATCATTTTTGATGTTTTATTATTATATGTAACTTTTACCACTTTTTGAGATTATAAATTGTAAAGAATAAAACTATAGATTTTATGCCATAATGGTTTTTGTCTTGTGTCATGTCATTAAAGTCCAGTACTAGCAAGATACATTCCTGTTATTTATCCCCCCCCCCCCCCATTTTCCACACTTTCCCTAGTCACTTCATTACTGCAGGTGACATCTTCAGCTGGTCTTCCTCTGAGCTGGCCAGTTAACCCTAGTACACATGATCAGAAAATCGGATGAAAGATACCACTTTCGAAGTGATCATACGATAATCTGATTGTTAGTACACAGCTTTTGAGAGCCGTTCACGACAGTTCATCCGAAATTATCCAAAGGGAGAAATATGAACATTTTTATTGTACAATCCCAGATCATAGGATTTTCGTTTAATCAGTAAGGTATTTGTCCAAAAAAAAAAAATTGGAAGAGCAAGACGCATGCTCAGAAATGAAAGAATACATTACAATGCAATACAACACATTACATCACTTACGCAAGTTGCATATTGTCTTACGAGAATTTTCATAAGTTTAATAACCCTTTATTTTCGAGCATGCAAAAAAAAATGGAGGATTGTTCATCCAATATTCTCATCTGGTGCATGAGGATTTAGGGATGATATAACTCATGCCCATATGAACAAGACTTGTTCCAACATCCATGGCATGCCACCATTGTGTAAAGATTTGCGCATGTGCAGCTCAGTGTACTGTCAGAAGAAACCTATTAGCAGGTAGGGAAGGAGTTTTTATTACAGAAGCGACATACAAGGTAGTTTCTGCCACAAAACGAAAACCTACTCACTAGCCATTTTTAGTAAAAGGCTTTGATTCCATATTAATTCAAGATAAAGGCAAGATGCCTGATTTGCATACATGTTCCAGGTTAGAGCCTTGTAGAGTGGCATGTCAGCCAGCATTTTCAAAAATGAGAGCTTAACACTAGCTGCCTTTGTATTCTTCTTAGTTTCCTAAGTTAGATTTAGCTGACAGAAGGGGAAAGTCGATTTATTTAGAGGTGTTACATTCTGTTCCTGTCTGTCTGTGGCATATCCTTTTGTCACATTTAGGAAGCTATTATTCTAGATAGATGTTTGGATGATGGCCATCGTTGTAACAAGGTATTGATATTTTATTTGGTGGGATGCTGTTATCTAAAATGGCCATTAAAAATAAATATTCCGCATGTGGTAAATATCTGAGTGAGCAGAAGTATCCAAAGTAATGCTTGTCTTAGCATTCATTCAATAACATTTTGTAAGCTGCAAGTTGCTTTGAATTCAAAATCGTTCACTGTAAGAATGCGCAACTCCATGCACATTCTGTGCCTTGGTGTCGGGATGACTTTACTCCTGTGTGCATGTGCAGGAGTTAAGCCATCCAAGGTTGGCCAATCAAGATGGGTAAAGGCACTGAACCAGGAAGAAAATCAGCTGAAGATGTCAGTGGCTGACTAGATCCCTGATCAAATCCATAAATCTGCCTTAAATGAGATTCCTGGAAAAGGTAAGTACTCTGAGTCTTGCAAGAAGACACTGCAACACAATGTTGTGAGCATCTTCTCAGCAAGATTTGGCTACTCTGTATTCCTCAGATCTTGCTTTAAGCAGAGTCACAATCCTTGCCAAGGTGCCATGAAAGAGGAAAGTAAGTCGATTTTAAACTTTTTTCCCATACAGCTGATTTTTACACTTTTTTAGTATTAGTATCTTAGCAAGGGGAATGGGCACATTCAAGGTGCAAGGTCCACTTTAAGTGAAGTGTACTTTATGAATTAAATCAGGAATTCGGTTAGGTTAAGTGTTAGGGCTAAGGTTATATTAAGGGCTAAAAGGGATTAACTAAACTATTGATTGGGCAAGATTAGGCATGGATAGGAAAAGGTTAATTGTTAAGGGCATATTAAGGTCAGGGTTAAGTATTCTTGTTAGGTTGTGCTAAAGGGATTTTTTATGATAGTTTAGCACTTGCAACATTTACAGATTATTCTTTAATTTGGACCTGTTTTAACAATTAAAAAATCATCCTAAGAACCATTGCATTGACCATTAAGGTGTTGTATGAGATGTACTGTGTGTTATGTAATGTATAATTGTAACACATTTGAAATTTTACATACACCTATCTCCAGTGCCACTGAGCAGCAGAGAGTACTTTGGATCTCTTTGTATTAACTTCTTATGGATGACCAGAGTTCAGTATATATAGTAATAATTAATGTGTTAAATGCATAGCATAAAAAAAGCTTGATTATGGCATTGACATCAAACAAGTTCCTTTGAAGGCACAAAGACAGAATAATTAGCGTATAGCAATGTTTACAGATAAAAAGATTAATATAATTTAAGTTCTAGAAACTATAATTGGTGCTGGGTTTAGGAGTACATGACAAACAGAGCGCACAGTCCAGGAGTACATAATGCACAGAATGCAGGGGACATGAGTGTGTAAAGCATAGTAAGAGTTAGGAGTAAAAAACAAAGAGTGCAGGAGTCAGGGGTGTGTAACACACAGTGTAGGGGTAAGGAGAGTGCAAAATACCCCCATCCACAAGCAATACTTTCCCCAACTTTACCCCTTCAGCAAAAACTCCCACTCCCACCCCTCCAAAAAAGTCCAGCACTAATTTGCACACTTACCCCTAAGTACAGTTCCTCCCATGCAAATGCCTCCACCCAACACAAATCATCTTCCCCCTTTCTCAGCACAAGTACTCCTCCACCCTCCCTAAATCCCCAGTCCCAGTACAATTCCCTCTTCTTCCCTATCCTAGCACTTATCCCCACACCCCTCAGTTCTCCCTCACAGCATGCCCCCCCCCCCTAAACACGACACTCCCTCTTGACTCCCCACACCCCTATTCACGATCCTATCCCTTCTTCTCCCTTAACATGACCCTGACCCCTAAATCCCTCCCACCTCCTCATGAACACGACTCTTTCCCCCTTCTACTAAACACAACCCACCTCCGTAAACGTACCCTCCTTGACATGAATCCCCATTCACACGTTTAATCACGACCTGAAAAAACCTCCCCACCCTCACCCTCAAAAACGACTTCCCCATTTCAACCCCTTTCATAACGAACACCTACCCCCATAAAACGTGAGAGGAATGGGGATGTGACACACAATGTGTGGGGACTGAGGACGTGAGAAACAAAAAATGAGGATTGAGAATGATACGAAATGTGTGAGTACAGGGGACGTAAGACACGTAATACA
>BLSH010272850.1:420678-434438 GCA_018402905.1 Glandirana rugosa | reverse complement strand
CATATCTTAACCCAGTGGTTCTCAACCTCGGTCCTCAAGTACCCCCAAACAGGCCATGTTTTGTGAATTTCTCTTAGATAAACTAGCTGTCCAAAATACCAAGTTATTGACTCTGATTTAAAACATCTGTGCAAGATAAAGGAAAACCTGAAAATATGGCCTGTTGGGGGTACTTGAGGACTGAGGTTGAGAACCACTGATTTAACCCTTTCCCCCAGCCTGGGCCAGCTGCTAACTCACTAAACCAGCAGTGATGCAACCTGCTTACAAACGGACACTTCCACAATCACAAATGTTGTTCATTGCAAACAATCAGATACACCTGCTAGAAAGAGAATGCTAATCTTACATAAAGGCACTTCTGGTTCTTTTATTACAAAGAAGATCCCAAGTGTGCATAATATCACTTTATATATGTGTATCTCGTTTGTTCTTTTGTTCCTATATAATTACCGCCAGCCACAGGCAAGTAAAAATACTTTTGTTTGGGTGTATTGAAAAAAGTAAATAATAATTTAATCTGCCCTTAGGCAAGATAGGACAAAGTAAACCTGTCAAAATTTGGGGAAATTCAAAGTGAGCATATGTTGTTTCTTTTAGAACTAACTGTGCCTAATTCAGGCAAGCATTTGCACTAGTTTTAACATTACTGACACAGACAACAAATTAAGGTAGTTCTAAAAACCATCATTTTAGGAGCCTGTCACTATGGCAGTGATAGATTCTTAAAGACTTCCAGTTGGCAGATTAGGAAACTGGCGGTTATTAAAGCAGTAGTTAAAGAAGAAAAAAAATTCCCCTGCAAGGCAATGTCATAATGTGCTAGTATGCATCGCGTACTAGAACTTTTTGAGGGACTTACCTTAAAATGAAGCCCTCCAGCTGCACGCTGTCACCGCTGAGAGGGCTTCCATCTTCACCCGGTCTTCTTTGCGGGTTTGCGGCCTCCGGCTACATGAGTGGCCGGGGGCACAATGGCATCTCTCCAGAGACGGCTCTCTAATTAGGCCTCGCACTCACAGGGGCCTCGCAACCGCCAAATTTGACACTGACACCAGCACCGAGATAGAGAGTACTGACACAGGACTAACCCCTTCCCGCCGGTAGGACGTCCATGGACGTCCTGGACTTTGAGGGGTAATAGCTGAACGGTGCCAGCAGCTTCAGGCACCATTCAGATATCATTCTTTCAGGCTGGCGATTCTGTGCACCATAAGAATGATTATAGCATCAGTTCAACCTCTTGATCATTCTTATAGGCAGCGGGAGGGGACGTCCCCCCTCCCGCCGCCATTCGGTGCTTCTCCCGGGCCGCCCATACGATCGACAGCAGGGAGAAGGAATCCGTCGCTGCCAGATTGTCGTCAGGGAGATGACTGATGACCATCTGGTCACCAGTCATCTCTATGACCCTCGGAGGCCCCGGGTGCGACGTTATGACGTCACGTCTGGGCCGGCTTTAGTAAACAAACCCGTGATCACGGCTGGAAAGGCAGGGATTGGAAATTTTTTTTCTGATCTCGGTCTTTGCAGCCTGCAGGAGAGATGTGAGGTCATATTGACCCCATATCTTTCCATAAAGAGGACCTGTCACGCACCATTCCTATTACAAGGGATGTTTACATTCCTTGTAATAGGAATAAAAGTGATAAAAAAAAAAATAAATAAATAAAGAGACAGTGTAAAAATAAAAATAAAATAAATAATAATAATAAAAAAAAATTAAAGTCCCCCCGTCCCCGCGTGCTCGTGTGCAAAAGCTGTAAGCCCCGCCCACATATGTAACCAGTGTTCAATCCACACGTGTGAGGTATCACCGCGTGCGTTAGAGCGAGAGCAACAATTCTAGCACTAGATCTCCTCTGTAACCTTAAACAAGTAATCTGTAAAAAAAATTAAAGCGTCGCCTATGGAGATTTTTAAGTACCAATGTTTGGCGCAATTCCACGAGTGTTCGCAATTTTAAAGTGTGACATGTTGGGTATCAATTTACTCAGCGTAACATCCTCTTTTGCAACATACAAAAAAATGGGCTAACTTTACTGTTTTGTATTCTTTTAATTCACTAAACTGTTTCTTTTCCAAAATCAAACTCATTTGAAAAATTCCTGCGCAAATATCGTGTGATATAAAAAGTTGCAATGATGGCCATTTTATTCCCTAGAGTTCCTGCTAAAAAAAACATATATAATGTTTGGGGGTTCTGTGTTATTTTCTAGCAAAAAAATTAAACAGAAATGGCCCCGTAAGGAAGGGGTTTTAAAGCTCTTAATTATATGCAATTTATAAAATAAATTTTTTTATCGCTTGAATTATTTTTCCCATTATGGGTGTGAGTAGGACCTCATATCTAGGTTTTGCCTAAGGCCTCACAAAGCCGAGAGCTGCCTCTGCATCTCTCCCATGCATATGCGCGGGATCCCCCATTTACAGCACAGGCTCACAATATGCCAGACCTTCACAGCACATTCACTGGTGACGTCACTGGCTTCATGCACTCTGAATATCTCTTAATCACTGAAAGTGTAGGAGATATTCACAGCACCTACAGGTATGCCTTATTATAGGCTCACTTGTAGGTATAAGGGGTAAAACAGAGTTTACCTCCCCTTTAAGACTAGTTCTGAGCTGACACACAAGGTAGGGGGACATGTCATGGCTTCTCACACAGGGCTCTATCCTCAGCCCCATTCAGCTGTTGGCCAGGAGATTCCTGGGGGGCTGGGGATAGTAGTGATGTCAATATCCAAATATGGAAATGCCCATATTTGGGAAGACTTGTGTCACTGTGTGGGTGGGCCCTGATGTACTATAGAACTAGGAGACTAGTTCCCCATCAGGTCTGCTTTACCTTGATTGACAACACATGGTGGTGAGTGGATTCAAAAGCCGCTACTTGATTGAATAGTGGCTATGGGTCTGCCTAATGCTGTCAGCTGTCAATCAACATTAAGGTGGACCTGATGGGGAACTAGTCTCTTAGTTCCCCATCAGCCTTCACCCATGCCCTATTGCAAAACTCCTCAGGTATGTGCGACAGGCACAGTGGCCAAAGAGGTAGGGATTGTGTGAGCGGGGCTTAAGGTGCCCAAGTGTGGGAACTTGCTAGTAGCACTCGCTAATGCCTGCACTTACAGGCTGAGGCTGCTGTCACATGAAAGTATCATTAAGGCAGCATGTATGTTTCACTTCACAACTTTCCTTTAGCTTCTCCTGCAGGGATGCAGCAATTCTGAGTGGGTACCAGGGAGCTTCTACCACAATCCACCATCCACATTATTAGACTTCTCCCTGACATATAGAGATCTGGGCAGACAGTTACTGCATGAAGAATTAATGAACTACAAAAAGCCTAGTAAAAACACTCCTATGTCGGGCAGTATCAGCCGGTTTCTTTTGGACATTCGGGCCGTGTATACTGCAGCTGTTCCAACAGAAGCTGAAGGGCATGACTGTAAAAGGTCTGCCAATCAGCTCCCAATCAGTGCTCTAAGCCAATGGCTGACCGGAATATTCTAGTGGGGAGCCGTCTCTCTTGTCAGAACACAATATCACAGCAGGAGAGATCACTGTACTAATGTCAGTCAGTATAGCGACTCCTTCTGACCGGAAGATGAACACTGATTCATCTGCAACCACTCTCCAACATTTGCGGGGATTCCCCCTTTTTTACTTGTGTACCTGGCACTTAGTGATAGTGCCTTGCTTGTAAGTGCAATCTTTCTTTCTTTTACAAAAAATTATTGTTTATTACGGAGAGCACTATGTATTGTGCATTGCTTTTCCATGACATTACCGCGGTATGAGATGTCTATCCATCCCCGCTGGTATTGTAGACCTGACAGTACTGTGGAGCTGTGCAAAACATTAACCATCTTTTGTTACCCAATACGGGAATGCTGGCTTGACCTTCTGTTCATTCAGGGGTCCATTCAGTGAGGTGAGCGGCTTTATATGTCCGTGGAGGAAGTACATTTACCTACTCATTTGCATGAGATATTCTTGAGCACATTCATCACGCTGGGAATTTCTTGTGTCTGCATTATCTGCATACTTTTATGAACTATATGCTTCTTTGATTTATATAATGCTTGGATTTTAATGAACTTTCTGATTGCACATGAGGTTGTCTGTTTTTTTTGTTCAGCCCGCTGGGTTGAACAAAAGGAAAAAAAAATGGTTAATGTGTACTAGGCTTTACATAGTTGTCCTCAGAACAAGTGTCTCTTTTTCAGGGACAATTCAAAATTTGTGATTTCTCATCAATTCCCATTCCTGTGACAATGGTCAACAGGAGAAATAGAGATTGTGTATCTCCCCAGCAGGAAAAGCAAGTAAAACTTGACAGAGATACTAACCCTTCCACTCTGTATTCAAAACCTAAAATCATGTTTTGGCTTTTGATACATTTTAGGACAGCTGGTAAAGGGCATTACTTGAACTCCAAATTTCTTTCATGAAAAATGGATTAACAGAGGTTACATTTAAATGAAACCTGATTATTTGATCTGGAGTTGCATATAATGAGCTGAAGTTATAAGCTAATCTTAACATTTACTGTCATGCCTGGTTCTGCCCTCTGCTTCCTCCCAGGATTTCCTGTAGGATCTTAAAGTGCATTAAGTGCATCTCTGCATTAAGGTAAAAATCCCCCCCCCCCAAATACTTACTTGAGCTTGATCTTGATCCAGTGGTGTGCCTGAGAGCTGCTGTTTTCTCCTCTCACTTCCTCGCTGGACCTGGGGGCAGCAGTAGGAGCCATTGGCTCCATATTTTGTTCCCGTTTAGTATTTTGACCAAAGGGGACTTTTGTATGAAATGTTCAATGGTTGTTCTGGTATTACAAGGGGGTAGTTGCTGCAGGTCTATTAGCCCAGCAAAAGCATGAGCATTGGCGGACAATTTGAGCAATTTTGGCCATTTAACCAAGGGCGTCTTTAAAGCAGTGGCGGTTGTGGGTATTTCTTTTGGGGGGTAGCAAACAAGCCCCCTTCCGAGTGGCCGGTGGCACAGCACTGTCTGCACCCCCCCAGGGAGCCGCGGCGTGGGACTGAAACCAACACCCCCCCTTTGGGAGGCTGGCAGCGTGGTGCTGACAAACCCCCCCGGGCTGCCAGTGGTCAGGCACCTACCCGAGGCTGGTGGGCTGTGGTGTCCTATCCTCCTCTCACAGGGTGCGGGCAGTGGCTCCAGTGTCCGCTCCTCCCAGGGCCTCTTCCTCTGCATTTCTCCTCCCTGTTTCTCCTAAGCACTAGGCATCCAATAGGATCCTCTGATGCTTTGGCCAATCAGGAAACAGGTCTCATGACCTGCCTCCTGATTGGCGGGGATGAACTTTTGTGTGAAAATAGCAAAAATTAATTTGCTATCATCACACAATTGGATGGGATCGGGATGCAGTGCCCGACCTATTTTGAAGCCTATTAGGGCCTCTGGCTCTAATCATGTGCTTCGAAAAAGCACCCCCCCCATTGGAATCCATACTCTGGCACCCTGATATGTAGATCAGGGGGCCAGATGCATGGATAAGAGCCGCCACTGCTTAAAAGCAGCAACAAAGCAGACATTTGTTTTGTTTTAGCTACCCTTTGGACTCTGCTTTAAGCTGTTCTGCCTCTACAGTAGGCAAAACATTCATAATGGCATCTACAGTTCTTCATCTTTGGTGCTCAGTAAAGGGCAAGCTCAATAGCTGTAACTGAATCTTCCACATATCTAATCAACATCCATCACTGTTGCATTACAATGGTGGCTATGCCCTCTGGTTGACACCAGACAAAAAGGTAATAATTTAGGATCACCTGTGACCAGAAGACCCTAACCCTAAACCCTAACCTAGCCACCTGTGCTTCTAGGCTACTGATTAAACAAATTAGGAGCAGTAGCAAACTGATGAGACCAGCCTCATGCTCCCTCCTGTATCATATTCACCGCTGAGCTGAAAAACACTGCAAAAAAAATACAGCCTTGACTTATAGAATACTGACTCTCAAAAGATAGTTCTGTGTAAAATACATGGAATATTAAATGGTTACATAATTGGATTAATGTGTGATTTTTAAATAGCTGCCCCGAGTTCCACATTAAATAGGATTTTAGTGGAACTTGTCATGGCTGATTAAAGTGCCAGTCCTACAGGTACAAATGCTAGCTGGATGTAAAAATACATTGACTGACAAGAACATTTTAATGAATACATAAGTGAATAAAATTGTGTTTTTTAATATGTGCCTGAAGTTGCACTTAAAGGAAATCTTGTCATGATTGAACTGATACATTAATATGAAGATACACTGTCTAATTTTTATAATCCTACAGTCTTAGGTGACAAGTGCCTGTTGCAGCAAGATAGATACAGCTTAAGGGTCAGTTTAGTGAAGCATAATACATGTAATATTTTCATTTTCGTGAACTGTTTGTTCATTTTTGCAATTGAAAAAAGTTTTTAATTTATAAAATGTACATTGCCTCAATTTACCATGTGAGTGTTATTAATAACTTTTGTGACATTTGGTATGTTAATGGCAATTAAAAAAAATATGATTTCATAGATTATTTCTCATTTGAATACTGATAACTTTAGGCTGAAGTTCTATGTCATGTCATGGAAGATCAGAAAAGAAAGCACTTTGAGATGGAAAAAAATGTTTTATGAGAACAAAATAATATTGTATGCGACATAAAGCAAATATAAAATTGGGGTTGTATCAAGTAAAAAGTTATCTAATATGTTAAGCCTTAAAATTGCCCAATGGCGATGTTTAAAAAGCCTTTACGGGTTTTCAGTTTAAAATTAACCACTAGAATTCTTGCTCTCACTTTGATATAGCAATACCACACATGTGCTTACATACGTGTGTGCTTTCATTTAGGTGTGTGCTTATACATTTTCTTACAATTATCTTTAATTATTTATATTTAAACATTTTTAAAGTGGAGCTCCACCCAAAATGGGAAATTCCGCTTTAAGGACTCGTCCCATGCTCCTCTCAAAGAATTGACACTTTTTTAGAAGCAATTTTGACAGGCTTCCGTCTAGGCGATCGGGAGCAGAAGGTCTTCTCCCTACCCCCCATGTGACAGGCCCCAGAAGGCTGTGAGACCAATCACAATGCACAGCGCTGATTGCGCATGTGCAGTGCGCGGTGGGCATCCGGCTGTGAAGCTGCAAGCTGAACCACCGAATTGTGGGGCAGGTGAGTGGCTGTTTTTTAAAAGTCAGCAGCTACAGTTTTTGTAGCTACTGAGATTTTTTAACAGGAGATTGGGCAACCACTTTAACCCTTTTTTTTTACTTGATTGCTATCACAATGGGATTAACAAGCAGATGACATGTCCTATTTATGACAGCTTTGAACCCAGGAGAGAAAAAAATCCTCATCACTTTTGGTTTATTCATTGCAGAAGGGGGTCAGAGAATGAATCAAGCAGGGGGGCATTCAAAGTGCTGTAAAAGTTGTTGGGCAACTGTATAGCTATATCTTTTTTGCATGACAGCCAAGATCCAGCTGAAAAAATAAATACCAAGTTCATGGCTGCAGCAGCAGCTGTAAGTTTACTATAACCTTTGACTTCCAGTACGTTTGTAAAAATGTCTTGGGTTAGAAAAAACTTAAATAACAGCATTAAAACTTTACAGTATTTAAAGATTCCTTTTTAATAAAATAAAATAGTGAACACGTCATACTTACCTGCTCTGTGCAATGGTTTTGCACAGAGCAGCTCTGATCCTCTTTTTCTAAGGTCCCATGTCGGCTCTTCCTCTTTGACAAGTGCCCTCATAGGAAGCTGCTTCCTATGGGGGCTTGTACTGAGCCGACTTGTCTGTGCCTATTGACACAGACCAGGCTCCTCATCACAGCATTTGGTTAATAGCAGCAGGAGCCAATGGCTGCTGCTATCAATTTGCCCTGGGAGAAGGGACAGAGCTGGGAGAGCCTTGGCTCTCATGCACAGCACTAGATTGTGAGTGTGCTTAGGTAAGCATAAGGTGGGGTTCTGGTACACAGAAGGTTTAGGCTTTGGAACCACTTGCAGAATGGGAATTGAACATTTTTTTGAAAAAATAATTGTGGGATAAAAAACACATTTGGTAAAACAACTCACACAGAGGTTAGTAAATGTTTTGCATTGCTTGTGCAATGGCCATGTCCAGCAGTTACGGACAAACTAGAGTATCTGTTGAACTGTGAACAATAGATAACACCATGTATTTCAACACAATTATGGTTGTTAAGAGACCTTCTACAAGGACAGCCATAAATATTATAAGTGTTTCCTTTATATGCAAGGTGGCAGGGTTAATACTTACAATATTGCTTTACTCACTTGGTAGAAGGAGAAAACCATAGCTTATTAAGTCATTAGCAGATCCCAGATTGTGCTAATGTCTGCTATGATAAAAATATATGGCAATTCCAATGGATTGATGCTTTGTAGGGGTTGGAGAGGTTTTGTGACTGTTGTGCAGCAAAGAATGGCACTGGAATAAATACGGCCTTGTAAAATAAACAATGTAAGTATTACAGGTTGCCATGGAACCTAATACAAAATAAGTTGGCCATATATTTAGAATTCTCTAGCAGATAACTGTCCTTGAGAAGAAATCTAGGTCAGAGTGCTGTTGTTATAAGTGAGAAATCCAAGGGACTGTTGCCAATAATATTTTTTTGTTGAAGTTATTAACAATGAAAACCGAAAGGAGCTGTTGCTATTGTTTTGTTAAAGCTTAATTTTATTATTGTTATGAGGTCTGGGTGTATAACAAGAAAAGACTGTGTGTGGGTTTTTTTTGTTTTTTTTTACGTGTTAAATGTTTTTTACCACTATATCAAGACACTCTGTGCAGTCAACATTCTGGAAATCACTGGACTGGTACGCTCACTGCTAGTGTAACAGTTCTGACCTCTAGCCACCTGACATATCCAACTGACATTGCTGTTTATATTCATATATTATATATTCCTTGTTTTATAAACACCTCCTAATTTCATAATTGACCAAGGATTCCCAGAGCACCATGGATTAGCAATTGAGATAGCAAAGAGGTAATTCTTTTCAGGTAAATTTCACCTTGAGCTTCTTATCTGTTGAAATAACATGGTTCTTATAACAGGTGGTAGGGAGAAAGAGAACATGAAAAACACGAGAAAAGCTGTCCAGAGCCTACAGATCTACCTTCTGACAGAATAAAAGACCACACAGTATTGTTACACAATATTTTATTGTTCACCTAGCTGAAAATAAGATAATTCATTATTTTTAAGTTCTACCCAACAATAAATAAAGATTAGATATACAAAACCACTGTACATTGCCTTTAAAAGATGTATGCGTATCTCGCATTACCATGACTGTCAGGTAATTATAGCCTGGTTTATTTTGCTGATGTTGTGCATTATGGGTAAGATTCTCCTATCCATTTGTACAGGCCAGGAGCAAATATTGTTGATGGCTGTTTGTATAGTTCTAGACAGATTGTAGTTTGACTTGCCGATACAGTATATTACTATGAAGTGGAAAAAATCTGGCTGTAGGAAGCTGCAGTGCATTAATAACACAACTTACACAAGTTATTTGCTATATATATATATATATATATATATATATATATATAGTTTTTTCCTTTGGGTTTTTCATATATAATAATGGAAAGTTTGCATTGACATTATTATAGAAAATAAAAATAACACAGTGCATGTGTCTCCTTTTAAAGCTTGGTATTCATTTCCATTCCATTTCTGCATTTACTTTATCTCTACTATGGAAAAGACAATACTTGTGTCTTATAATTCTTCACCACAGGGATTACTCATTTCTCATAAGTTCATTTGTTTTATCAGTTTTGTACAGACTCAATCCCTGTATTGCCAGTCCCTTGATTAAAGAACATTTCATACTGCATATAATGCTTATTCAAGATAAGGAGTCTAAAACTTACGGGATTTCTTCCTTCTACAAACATTCATGATACAAACTTTATGAAGGGCTTCTAGAACATAATACCTGGCATTCATAATCCTGTGTAATAAGAAAGATGAAAGAGAATTTAAGCTATATACTTCAGGTTGTAGAATCTTAGCTTTGGTATTTAATTTAGTACTTTTATTTAAAAGCATGCAGTAATCCCTTTGTCTTATTTTTATGAACTACCTGCTTTGTTTGTGCACCCTTTGTATTTGTTTTGCAATATCCAAGACATTGTGGAACAATTTGCATTAATAACAGCTGTCACCAAATCAGTCCTTGAGAGTCCATGATTCTTCCATAGTTTTATTATAATGATAACTTAAAGAAAGTATAGAATTAAAGTTGAATGCTGGGCAAAACGGGAAATTGATTTGTAGCCCCTCAGTGCCAGCGTTAGGGGCTTGGCCTGGTTGGAGACCAGGCTGAGGTTGCCACATACCATATTAAATGGTGTCTGTGTGAATGTGTGGCTCATGGGATATCCATCTTCCCAATGCTTTGTATGCTGGGCAAGTTTTGGAGATGATGGAAAGAGTTAGAACCTCTGTCCATGGTTTGTGTGAGATTTCATTCATGACTCACTGATCACACAAGAAATAGGAGGAAACTTCTAAACGGAGACAACATAAATAAAAATCTGGCAGGGGTCTTTAGGATTTTCCTCCTACTATTAAAATAGCACTTCTGATGCTGCCATTATCCCAGAAAGTTGTTTGCGTCCAGGAGTGATCATCTGTCCAAAATCCCATGTAATCATTGGTTGTGTAATCATGTTACAGCACTTGCAGCCACAGTCAGCCTGTCACTACTTTGTACAGGCTCAGTTGCAGCAACTGTCTGCATTCATCTGTACATCCAGTCACTGGAATCCGCTGCATTTGGAACTTTTTTCCCTGTACATGAGGCCTTAAAGTGATTACATTGCTAAGCAGTGGCGGCCGCTCCATTAGGGGCACAGGGGTGCAGCCCCCCTAATCTCCATACTCCCGGCCCCTAATCTCCATGCAGGGTGCCGGACGCATGAATTTTTTTTTTTTAGAAGCACATGATTAGAGCCTGAGGCTCTAATTGGTTTAAAAAAAAGGTGGGCTCGGGTCGCAGAGCACTGTGCCCTGAGTCCACCCAGTTGTGTGACAATAGCGAATTAATATTCACTATTGTCTTCCTGCTTCTCCTCCTGGCCAATCAGGAAGTGGGTCTTAAGACCCGATTTGCCGGAAGGAGAAGCGACTGTCTGGTCTCCAGAACGTCCTCTACTCCAGTGACTGGTCGAGCTCGGTGTCCCCATCATGTGACCCGAGCCGGCTTCTTCTATATGGGTACGTCCTACCCATCCCTTCCTCCAGGGAACCAAGCCCAGCAACATCTCCCAGCAACCAGACTGACACTAAGCTGAGACTGCACGGGGAGCAGGAGAACGACGACCCTGCCATCTACCCCAAGCTACTGTACCTTTTATACCTTCTATACCGGTATGTACTGGGGCTGGGGGGACCTGGGATCATACCCCACCATATGACCTATCATGGGCGAGCAACAGGGGGTGGTTTGTTTGCCGCCCCCCCCCAAAAAAAAATAGAGCATTAACCGCCACTGTTGCTAAGATCAAAGTGCCAGCAAACTTACAATGACAATAGTAAATCATTCTGCCTTTGCAGCTGAACTCTGCTGCTGTGATGAGAAAGAAATAACAACTGGGTTATTAAGATTGGGAGTCGGCCCAATGTTCACCCTGAGCTTTGCATGTACTGAACTTTGAACATCTTGAACAGCCAAACCTTTTGATTGGTTTCTGCAGAAGCCACTGGTTACATAGTCATTAGATGTTTTTTCCCCCAATAAAATCCGTATAAGACCTTCTTCCTATTTTTGTTTGTGGGGAATCCATACTAGACCTTCAGCAAGAGTCTGATATGTATTGTGAGGGTATTACCTTTGATTTTCACCATTTCGCAAAAAGATGCAAGTCAAAATTTACAAATATTTGTTATTTATTAACCCAATACAGGTTTAGCTTTTACATTTAGTAGGAATTTAGCAGGAGCTTTGTAAAATTGACTGTGTTTGTATCCGCTAATATCATGGGACCTTAAAAATCAGTAGCACCTTCTTTTTATTTCACTGGTCCTATGCTTTCAGAAAATGTGTGGTTTAAAGGGTCTTTCACAAACTCTGAAAGCTGTAAGGCAAAAAAACACAATGGAAAAATTGCAAAAATGGTCTAGCCACATATGAGTATAAAAGTGGGGTACAGGACCTGGCAGCAAAAGGGTTAAACCAGGACAGTGGTAAGATGCAGAAACATCATAGAAAGGGGAAAGTGAACTTCTGTTTACATGTTTTTTCACATAGTGCAAATGTGCACTAGTGAGCATATTATTTTTAGATGAAATTAAAAGTTTTGAAGCTTTGTTACACTATATGCGATTCTTCTCTACTCTCGGTTTACCTGCTGTGGATGTGCTGAATGAGCAGTCAATATAAGGAGTCTTATTATATGTAATTCTATGGTGCGGAATTACAATCTGCCAGAAATTTCTAGCTTGCAAAAAGCGTCTCTCCCTTTCAAGAAAGCAACAGCAATCAGAGGGTGAGCTAGTCTAGGTTCACACCTATGTGTTTTTTAGTTTGTTTTGTGGTTTGCCGAAACACACTACAGTCCATTTAACACAGTTTCCTTTGCTACACGTTCACACCTATGTATTTTTCAGCCACTGGGTTTTTTGAAAGGGACTTTTCTCCCACAGCAGATTGCGTTTTGCGTGTTATAGATTTCGATGGACCTGCACCTAAATGCAAGTTGTCAGCGGTGTACCCCACTGACTGCTGAATGTAAAAAAAAAAAAAAAAAGAATTGCCGGCATAGAAAAAATAAGTTAAAAAATGGCATGGTTTCCCCCCAAGCCATACCAGACCACCCAAAATTATTATTTTTAAAAAAAAATGGTGTGGGGTCCTCCAAAATCCATTCCAGACCCTTATACGAGCATGCAGCCCACCAGGCATAGGAAAGGAGGGGACAAGCGAGCGACCCCTCCCCGAACCATACCAGGCCGCATGCCCTCAACATAGGGGGTTCTTTGGGGCACCTTGGTAAAGTCCCCATGGCTAGGGTTGTGGGGAAGAGCCCTTGCCCCCATCAACATGGAGACAAGGTGCTTTGAGGGGGCAGAGCCTCCCCCAGCCCCAAAGCTTGCCAACCATGTGGCCTGGTATGGTTCAGAAGGGGGCGGTTACTTGCTCGCCCCCCCTTCCTTGCCGGGCTGCATGCTCGGATGAGGCTCTGGAATGGATTGTTGGGGGGGTGGTTGTTAAGGACGCAGCAGCAGCCCACTCCTTAACAAATGCCTCAAATGACTTGTTATAGATTGGGGGGGGGGGCCCACGCCATTTTTTTTCTGGCCGTTTCATTTTTTGTCTTTTTTTTACCGCACCCGGGGGGGGGGGTTAGATATTGTTCAGTAAACTCCGTAAACAATTCCTCACCCGACGACGACGCAGGAATTGTTGGTGGGGGGGTTGTTAGGTAAGGTCTCGGAGTAGGCTCGTACGTCGGGCCGTTCCTTCCCCCCCGCTCGTTCATTGGCGGGGGAAGACTTGGTATGGTCCGGTGTACCAACCGTTCGAAACCCCGACCCCCTCCGAGACGGGGGAGTTTCGTGGAACAGAGGTACAACTACCCCCGTTCCCGAGAAGGGGTGTTGGGATCGGTACCCCTGAAATGGTTCCACGGGGTTTCTTGGGGGATACAACTCCCGTACGCCGGACCATACCAAGCCCCTCCCCAGCGA